>WEIU01004929.1:2935-18487 GCA_013389925.1 Aegithalos caudatus | reverse complement strand
AAAACACTTTCCCCCACAATTTGCAAAGTTCCTGCTACTAAAAAGTAGGAGTTGAGAAGCTCTGATTTCCAAGTTCTTGCATCAGCAAGAGTGTGTCTTAGACTGAAATACTGTATTACTAAATACATAAGCTTCCATGATTTTTATTATTCTGAGGCAGAAATAAACATTTATATCTATTTATAAGGAAATTATGCATCTTCTTGGAAAAAATTTTTAAGAAAAAGAAATTAGGATTTATCTGTGCTTGTTGTACCCTCTCCTCCCTTTTTTTCCCTTCTGTGTTTCAATGTCACTCTGCAGGTTCTTGTCTTGATATGCAAGACTAAAGCATTAAGCAAATATAACCTAGAAGGTCTCTACTTGCACTGACAACCATGGGTGGATTACAAACCAAGCTTGAATCAGGGCCCACCCATTACAGGAAGAGAAAGTACTTTGCTGCAAGAAAGAGGGGAAAAAAATCTTCCTAATGAGGTGCCCAGGACATTGTCACTGTACCAACAAGCCTATTGAAAAAATCCTTGGAGTTTCAGGTTGCTTTTGTGGCCATGACTTTCAATAGAAGAGAGTAAAGCTGGTGGGTGAAGCTCATTTAACTAAAAGAATGTTTGATATAATTCTATATGTTTGATTCTAAGTATTTGATATAAATTCAATCACATTGTCCTTCCATCTCTGCTGGAGTTTGTACTACATGAAGATGGTCATCTTAATTGAAGTTTAAAGCTGCATTTGCCAAGCAGCCAATGTTCAGGATCTCAAACAGTGAGCATTAAATTTGCAATAAGCAAATCTTCAAAGAAAACATCAACCTATAAAAGAGAAATAAATAACAGAGGACAGGGGATTCTTTCCACATTGGCTTTTCTATCTGGTCATTATGTGAAGGGATCTTGTCCTCTTTTTAAAGGAGAAAAAGAACACTACCAGAATGCTCAGCCACTTTCTTCAGTCATTTGGTAGCTCAGGCTTTTCTCCAGCACTGAGTAATCTGCTGCTTCTAACCCTTAAATTGCAAAGAAACAGTTTCCTGGGAGTTAGTCTCCTGGGTTCAACAAAGTACTTCCAATTTCTTCATATGACAGCATCCCCAGCTGTCAACTTCTTCCTGTGAAGAAGGCTTTTATTAGGCTTGAAATTCCCTTACATTAAGTCATCATACACTAAAGTCTGACCTTGGCTGTACTTAGTTAATTCCACATCCACTTTTTTGGGTTTCCTCTGCCACTCATTCAAGTGGACTTGTTCTACTGCCAATCATTTGTTCAACTTCTCAGTCTTAGATCTTCCTTTTCCTCCTGAGACAAAGATTTTTCATGAATCTTTCTATCCTGATTCTTTCTTTGAACTTTAGTTATCAGAAATGCTGTTTCAGACATTGAGGTTCCAATGCTTTGTTATACAGCAGAGTTAAACTCTTGGCTTCTGATTCTGCAACTATACAACATCCAAATGGAAGCAAACCTGTCTTGAGCCCTAAACTGGCTTTCCCTGAATTAGATGCAGAGCCACACTTCTCTGGATTAGCTGCCCCCTCTTGCTGAGTTTTTCTCCCTCTTTGTGGTAAATTAGGTGTAATATTAATACATATCTCAATTAATATGACATTCTTAGCTTTGATAACTAACTAATTTTTAATTAGATTGTTAAGTAGAAGCACTTAATGTATTTCTGTAAGTGACACATACGCTGGAAGATTTAAAAAGTGTCTGTTACGATGTCAAAGTTTAATTAGCTTTCACTGCAAATAAAAGACATATTAACTCACAGTTTGCTTAGAAAGCCATAGAATACATGATCATTATTTTTCCAAAGGTGAAGCCACTAATTTTTTAATATGGGATTTTTTTCTCATTTAGCTCACACAAAAGTCTCTTAACTCCTTATGCATACTGTAAATCACTTCTCATGACTTTGACCTCATTACAAATCAAAGTCCTATTTCCAATAGGACTTTTCCAATGTTAATGAAAAGAAAATTTATATATCCTTTCTAAAGCAAATCTCTTGAGTGAGAGCCAACATTCACTGGAATTTACTTGCCATCAGTTTATGGCCTCTTGCACAGCAGATGATGGGCTATCTCTGCAGGAATCATTATAGCAATAACAAAAGGCTTTAAATGCGCTTTTCTCACACCACATTATTTAATCCTTTCTATATTAAGAAATAATAGTTTATAAAGTTCAGTAATTACCATAGGTAACCAATAAGAAAAGTGTGGAAGAAGGATGTATTAATCCAAAAAAGGTTGCTTTTCCTATTTTCTATTTCTTATGGGAAATGACACTGACAAAATGGAAATGGGTTGTAATTAATTCTCTGGGAACAGAAAGTTGGATGACTTTGTAATATATATGATCCCTTACACCTACATTTATCATGGTACATATAACTGGTTTCTTTTGGAAAAGCACATATCAAACACAAAAGCCATATTGCATAATTGCTTATTGTTTCAACAGCATAAGTACAATTTTGCATGAACTGAAACGCTCTGGATGAACCCTGCTACTTTAAAAACTTTAAACTATAAAATTTGGCCTGTAGACATTTTAATTTCATTGCATCTTTTCTAAAATGTAGACTGACACAGAAACATGACTGCTTTCATATAAAAACCTCATATACACTATCTTTATAATCCATTATTCTAAATTCACTCATTCTCTTAGATGTAAAGTCTGTATCTTTGTATTTTCCGCAACAGAAATATTCAGAGTTAATTCTGATTATGTTTCCTCTAGACATCCCTACAGAAGGCAACAGAAAGATACAGTTGGATTTCTACACTTATTTTAATAACAGACATATTATTTTGTGATTTAAAATCAAGTTGAGTATTCTTAGTAAGCCTGTTTGGGGTTTTTTTTTTAATACCTGAAGTACCATCTTTCGCTCTGCACTGATATATTGAATTCAAAACTGTTCAAATCAAAAGAATTATGCAACAGAAAGGACAAAACACAAACAAATTGAAAAAATACAGTAACAGCTCTCTTGCAAGAAATGAGGACGTCTTTTTCCAAATGCAAATACATTAGTGGAACAACTGTTCTGACAGCAAACTTTTCCCATCAGTGTTGTAATCCACTTTTAAACCTATAGGTACCTTAAAAAGTAATGTTGACAAGGTAAAAACAATTTGCATAAGCCCAAAAATATTGAGAGAAAAAGAAATGTATTTTGAAATCTGCATTTTTTGCTGTCATATTATATAAACAACATTTTAATGACTACAGACTAATGTCCCACTGAACATGCATATTCATACTCATCTTTTTGCAATGCTCTGCTATTTACCTATGAGGTCAGACTTTACAAGAAAGGTACATTAATTGTGATTAACAGATGATCGAAGAAATGGCCAAGGAAGTGTCATCAAATCTACTAAGTCAAGCAGTTGCTTACTATCACAAATAACCCATTCTGCTACAGTGCCTGACACTGACACTGCCCACATCTTGAGTTACACTGTACCAATCCTTTCCAGCTACTGATCATCTCCTAATAGAGGATGAGACCATATAAGGATCCCATCCATAATGGCACAGAGAGAACCACAGAAACCATCTAATGCAAAAAAGTAGTTATATTGAGCCCTCCAATATTCTTGAAGCATTCTTTTCAAAGTATTTTAAACTCTGTCCATAATGGAAGTGCCCATTTTACAAGACCAGTTACCTGACCACACAGCACTCTCGACAGGAGAACTAAATGGCATATTTTTTAAAGTGGAGGCTGATTTGCCCATGTCACGCAAAACAAATCAGTCAGGTCATTAACTTGGGTCAAAGCTTCAGATCCTATTCTAAGAGCCTGTCCCAATAATGAGCAAAGCATGGATCAAATTATTAATTTTAGTGAAGAAAGTATTCAAAATCCATAGATCTTGGAGGTTTCTCGAACTGAGTCTTCAGCAAGCAATACGATAACAAAAAGTAAGTTTTCTTCTACTCTTGATAACATTTTAACTGTAGAAATTGGCAATTTAAATACCTTCCAACTGCACTGAAACTAGCACTCCACATTTTATACTAATGCAGTAGCACTACATTTCCACTTTTGATTCAATAATACAGGGTGAGTATAATTTGTTCTGTTTAAGCTCACTTAATATTTTACACAAGCCAGTAGCTGGGATGAATTAACTTCATAAATTTGCAGCCTCAAGTGATACTACTTTTAAAATTTAGCTTCCTGATAATATTTTTGTTTAAGTTTCAGAAACAATTCAGAAAAAAAAAATTCTTTCTCTTTTAGCTTCTTTACCAGAATTTTACTCTAACAGCTCAAGTATTTCCTCCAGGTAAAACTTCCTTGCTCCCACTACAATGAGAGCCATAAAGACAGACCCAGTGCCTGCACAAAACTCTCATTAACTTTCCAGCCTGAGTCCACTTTGTTATCAGGGTTTGATTGTTCAACCACCCTGGTTAAATATATACATTTGTATATAACTGTCAAACTCACGAGAAATTAAGATAATAGTAATGTTACAGATCTGCCTCACAGAAACTACTGTCAAATTCTTTCCTATTTCTCTAGAATAATTCTATTGGAAACTCATGGATTTACTTGTTTTACTAACAAGAATGAGACAAAATCAAACTGCCAAAGATTTTGAGGACTTTGCACACTATCATGGATTACCCTTCAAGGTTCTTATTACCATTTAGATAGATATTCCTAGCTGCAGTCTTAGGTCAGCAAGTATTCAAATCACTGGAACAGACTTGTGTTAACACATGCTGTGGACAGATGCAGCAAAAATAGATGTATTCTCTGAAAAGAAAAACAAAAATCTAAAACAACCAATGCATCTTAATGGCATAGGAATGCTCTCTTCTGTGGAAAAGGCTGCAAGCTGATTAAATTTCTCCTCATATTTTCATCATCAGAAGACAGATAAGGTCCATTCCAACCTAACCCACTGTATGATTATATAATTTTAAGATTTCCTTGAGCAGTCAACTTTTCATTACCATGATGTAAATGTAAGTAAAAGGGGTGCATTCTTATTCCCTGAGGTTTGTTTTTTTTAC
This sequence comes from Aegithalos caudatus, assembly GCA_013389925.1. NCBI lineage: Eukaryota > Metazoa > Chordata > Aves > Passeriformes > Aegithalidae > Aegithalos > Aegithalos caudatus. The sequence continues at coordinate 13,439 of WEIU01004929.1, read as the reverse complement.
CTCTTTCTGTGGTTGCAATGTAGATGGGGGAAGTGGCCTATCTGTACACTACAGCTAAATCTTCACATAGTCCAACAGTTGTTTATTATTGCTATTATTATTAATATATTACTTCTTATAAATACAACCTCACCGCTGTCTGAGCACTGCTAAAATGAAATGCATACAGGCATGAGAATACACACTACTTCAAACCAGAAGAATATCAACAACATTTCAGAGGTAGGTGGTGTAAACTGACTAAGAGAAACAGCAAAATACATTCTGTCACTCGTATAAGTTACCTTATTGCAGGAAAAACTGAACAACCATGCTACTTAATACATAGACTTTTTGAGTCAAGCAGAATGAGAGAGATCAATTTCAGGAGTAAAATTTAAAACCTTCCAGGTAAGTTTGTTCCCAACTAATGCCATACTTTGTATTCCTATTACAGTATTTAACCCATTGCTGAAATCACTACCTGTTTTCAAAATATTCTGTATTTCTAAAGTATGAAGTTTTGGAAGAAATCACTTTCCATTGCTCATACTTAGTCAAAATACATATCTGAAAAACTGACAGAGGCTGTGATACCCAGTAATAATACTGTATGCAAGCCAAGGTCAAAGCAATATAGAAAGTTAAATACATCAGCTGCCTGACATAAGCAAACCAAACCTTTGTTGATCCAGAGTATTTTCCTTGCATGTTTCACGATAAGCCATGGTTTACATTGTCATCTATTATGGTCATACTTATTTCCCATTTTTGACATCATCTAGTCTGGTTGACACTGATATTTAAACCAGAGCAACCTTGCCAAATACAGCTGTGTTATCTTCTTAACACACTAAAAAGCATATCTGCTTTGTTCCAAAGAATGCCTGTGTAGAAAACTGGGTCAAAAAGCAAACATTGTTTTGCAGTGATTTAGTGGCTACTGTTAGTAGCCAGAAGTGAAAAATACCACGCTTGCTTTGTCTGACTGAATAAAGAAGATCAACACAAAACTTGATTCAACTGCTAGAGATGCCAAGGAGGATCTTCCAAGGATTACAGTAAGAGATGGCTATGGCCATACTGAAGAGTCAAAATCAGGAGTAAATGCAGCTGGGTGAAGGAATGCTTTGATGGAAGGGATGTGCCATAATCCCTCTTTCAAACTATCCATATTCCTCTTAGGGCAGCAACCTGTTTAGGTGACTTCAGTTGCAGGGCACTTCATGACTTCTTCTGCACAGTACTTTCAGACTAACTGTAGCTGAAGCCTTTTACCCACAGCCACAGGCAATAATATATAAGAAACTTTATTCTTAAAATGTTTTTAGTATGAGAAAACTTTTCTCTCAGTACTAAATGTGACAGTAGTTTTATACAAACAGTTTAAGCTCTAAAAGGTTACAGAATCACAAGATGTTTAATACAAAGAATACCCTAATCCAATTTCAATGCAGAAGCTGGAATTGTCTTTCAGTCACACTGCTTGCAAAGCAAGAACAGCAAGATGCCTTTTGCTATTATATCCTTACAAATCATGGTCAAAGCTTAAGTGTTCTCTAATGAACCTCCTCTTGTACTGCTAAAATATACACAGGTTTCTCCTTTTATCACATCAGCCCAATATGTTGTAGCTCTTAGCATTTTTCAGCCTCCAGAATATAATTTATGCTAACCAAATGCTCCCGGTTAAAGTTTTCAGAAAAGACTGAAAAAGTAAGTTGATCCATTAACTGAAATACAAGTTTAGGTAGTGTTAGGTAGAGATGGAGAGTAAACACAAAAGCCCTGAAACAATGAGAAATAACTGGAAGGTCCATGTGCTATTTAATCAGTGATAAAAACCTGGGGGTGTTTCTTGTATCTACAAATTGGATGGGGAAGTACTTCTAAATCACATGCAGGAAACACAGAAATACTGTGAATTCACTGAACAGCACTAATGTCTGTATATACTTATGTCTTATTTCTAACCTGTGCAACTGCTGAACTACATGTATTTGCCTTATTTTTAAGTGAAATTAAATATGAAAATAACTCCCGCTCCAAAAAAGTATGAGGAAAAACAAAAGCAAGAGAGAAAAAGACACACAGATGGAGAGACAGAAGAGAGAAAGACAAGAGGACACCTGCAAAATAATCACATAGAAATTATATAAATCCAAATTAATAACCAGGCCAACTTAGGAAGCATCATCTAGCTGTTAGAAATAAATAAATGTACCTAGCATGTGAATCAGGCTGTGTCATATAGGCACTTATCCCTTATTACTTGATTTGTAGTAGCAAGTAATGAAGCCAAGCTTCATTTAGACAGTTTGAAGCAGATGGACAGCATACTCTGGCAAACAAGTTAATGGCAGAGGTAGGTATATCTACACAACTCAATAGTTAAAATGGCCTCAACAAGTAGAGAAAGTCACTGATGAAGCATTTTTACATTTGGATTCTGTGCATGTATATATGCAAAAATATTTATGTGGATCCTATGCATAGGTTTTCTCTGGGAAACAGTTTTTTTCCAGGAAGCAGATTAATAAGGTATAAACTGCATTGCTGTTAAACAAAAACTGCCTTTTTGTTTTTCTATATTTTTTAAAAGCTGTTGAACATCATTATGGCAAATTCACTTTTTCCCATTGTTGGTGCAAAGGCCCACAGCAAAGCTAATGCACAAGAGGAGACCCCAGTACTTTTGCTACACAACCCAACCACACTGCTCCTAAGAACAGCAATCAGGGCAGAGTAAGAAGGGATGGCCAGTGTATCCACTTTAATATTTCCTACAAAACAAGGTAACATTCTCACATAACAGCTTAGCGAAGCCAAGGTCCAAAATCACATAAAAGCCTCATTGCACTTGAGCCTAGTGGAAAAATCTCAGAAGCAAGTAAAGAGATGGAGTATATCTGCATTTTACTCTTCTTTACAACAGTATTTTTTAACTCAAGCACTTGCACAAGCTATCGATACCACCTAGAAGGCATGCACACAGGTCAGCCCTGATGCTGAGCACACACCAGGCAAGCTGAAACACAGGAAAACCTATAATCCTTTATTTACTTCATGGATACAGAGAGGAGTTCATGGCCTGTCCTACACACAAGTTTACATTTAAGTGTAAACCACCAAAGTAAAAAAATTGCAGCTACAGATAAAACAGACAACATTATACTAGTCAGAGCAAAAACTAGGTGCAATAAATAGAAGTTCAAATTCTTCCTAGTATCAATTTAAATAGATCATAAACTCCAGGGAAAAAAACAAACAAACAAAAAACAACCAAACCAAACAACAACAAACAAAGAAAAAAAATCCACCAAAAAAACCCCACTGCACAAAATCTCAAAAAACTCAGATAAGCAGTACTTCATAAGATATATTACCATAATCAATCAATGCAAGCTTAGAAAATCACATACTAATCTCCATGGCTCACAGCTATAATTAACCCTATTAATAAATAATAACAAACAAAATGCCTAAATCTAGATTTTATTGCTTATAGAAATGAATAAAGCACACATATTATCACACCAATAACTTCATATGTCCTGAAGCAAATTCACAAAAGATGGTTAATTATCTCTCAGAGGGCAAAGTTTGAAAGAAGAAAGAGAAAAGAAATGGTGCTCAGAATATCTCTTCTACAAATTTAAGCAAAAAAAACAACTTCACAGAAGCATTTATTTCTCTCTGCAATACTAGCCTTCGAGTGGTATGTCCATGAGGCTTCCAATCTACCAAATCCCTTGTTCTCAAGGTGGTCTCTGGGACTGCAGAGTTTTGCTAGCAGCCTTTTCCTGCATTTCAAGCAGCATTTATGCAGTGTCTGCTGTGGGCCTCAACCCTCCTTTGTGTTTGTGCTCTGCCCTGCCACACTGCACTGCTCCTGCAGCCAGGAACCATCCACCACTCATGGGTCACATATGTGACATCTCTTCTGGTTTCAGCCCTAAAAAGTGCTTTTACAGCTCCAGAGTACATGTGGATCCCACAAGCTGTGTCCTCTACCCTACCTAAGCCTGCCAGAAAAGTGTGGCAGAAAAAAAAAAATGCTCCTTCCCCATGTAGCTCCCACCGTAGCTGATACTGAAACTGTGATTATATTCAAATTCAAATTCCTCATAACCAAGTTTCAGATGCACATGCCTCGGTATCCTTCATATTTCTAAGATTGTATTATCACAGAAGTGCTGCGTCTGCACTGCCTTTTAACTGAGGAATGTCTCTTGTTTCTATTAATAATATATTAGACAAGGTAGCACTGAAAATTTTTGAAAAGACAAGAGCTCTATTTGTTTCTGTCAGTTTATTGTTTCAGAAACTGGAGTTATTACACAGATAAACAATTTCATACACATGAAAGGAAAGACAATAAGGTGCACAAGTTAGAAAAAAAAAGGGTAAAGATCACAGAATCATAGAAATGTTTAGGCTGGAAAAGCCCTCTAGGATCATGAAGTCCAGTCACTAGTTCAGAACTGCCTGGTCCATCACTAAACCATAGACTTAGGAATGGTTTGGGTTGGATGGGGCCTTAAAGACCATCCAGTTCCAACCCCCCCTCTGCTATAGGCAGGAACATCTTTCACTACTTTTCGGGTCAGGTTGCACAGAGCCCCATCCAACCTGACCTTTAACAACTCAAAGGTATCCACAGCTTCACTGGGCAACCTGTGCCAGGGCCTTGACATCCTTATAGAAAAGAATTTTTTTGTAATATCTCATCTTAACCTAACCTCCTTCAGCTTAAGGCCATTTGTCCTTGTCCTATCATTACATGCCGTCAAGAAACGTCCCTTTCCATCCTTCTTGTAGACCCTCTTTAAGCACTGCAAAGCTGCCCTAAAGTCTCCCTTGAAGCCATCTCTTCTCCAGACTGAACAGCCCCAATGCTCTCAGCCTGTCTTCATAGGAGGGGTGGTCCAGCCCTTTGATCAACTTTGTGGTCTCCTTTGGACTCACTCCAACGGGTCAGTATCTTTCAACGTGTCAACCATGTCTCAAATCACCACATTTACACATTTTCTGAACACTTCCAGGGACAGTGATTCCACCACTTCCCTGGGCAGACTGTTCTAATGGTTGACTACCCTTTCAGTGAAAAAAATTCTCCCCAAAATCCAATTTAAACCTCCCCTAATAAGTTCTTTTAGTTGCCAGTCTTGTTCATGGGTCCAAATATATATGTCCAAATATATATGCTATTTGCATATATACAGATGACTGTGTTTTAAAATCTGGGCTTGCTTGGGATGCTTCCATTTGGTCACAATATTTACAGCTTTATGGCCTTTTCGTCAAGAAGGATGAATGTGTCAACTTCATCATGTGTCAGCTTCACATGAAGCTACTAGGAGGCCTAAATTTTCGTCTTTACAGAATGATCTGACAGAAGCAAAAGTAACAGTGCTCCAAAAAGCAGCTAAATGTTAGGAAAAACCCTCAGCCACAGGTTCTACCTTTATTCTGAAATGGAGACACACATCTGCCTAGTTTTTCTAGGTTACTGAGACTCTTGAATGAGATATTCCATACCAAGATACAATATAAACATGGACCTTCAAAATGCGTTGTGCTCTGTTTACTTCTTCTCCCATTAGTCAGTGGTAGAGATGGTGCAGGGAAGCACTCGGCTCCCAGCACCATGTGAGCAGCAGCTGGGAAACAGCAAAAGAACTCTGTATTCGTTGTCTTAATATGATCATATCAAATTGTGGTGAGTGATTTCTTCCACCCCTACCCCCAGCGTCATTTCTCAGTGTCCTGTGGAATCACAGATGGCAGACCAAAACGTGCAGTCTGGCCAAGGAGCCCACCCTATTGTGGCAGTGCAGCATTTTCCTTTATAGTAATCTCTTAATGGTATGTGCAGCCAAGTCCACTTTTATATACCCTTACTTATTCCTCTGTGAAAGTGACAACTAAAATCAGTTCTGTTACTTATATGTAGAAATATTCCTGCTATATTTATTTATGACATGCTCTTGTAGTAAACATCAGAAAAAATAAAGAGGAGGAAATGGGTTCTGAAAACGTTTGGGACAGTTGTATTTAGTATTATTACAATTAATTCTCATAAAACCCATCTGCTGCACCAAGGGTTTGTGTTACCAGGAAACCATTTAAAAAGTGTTCTGAGGGAGAAAGAAATTATAATATCCCTTTCCTCTGTTTCTCACACTTCTCAACCTGCCTTTCAAAAAAATAGTTATGTGAGCTTTTCCATGCAGACAGCTTACCCTGGGTTTTCTGTGAAGTACCGTGCAGATTAGAGGAAATGCTAGATGCTTCTAACCCAAAATGAGGTTTTTCCATCTGAATGATGCAATAGTCAGTCCTATGCATCCTATAGCTTGCTATAAGAGACAAAAACACTTGTATCATCCTCTAAACCCAAAAGATGGAAATGAAAAACAATGATTTCTCTGTGCTTCAGTCTTGTAATCTGGAGGCAGGACAGACTGAATAGAGACCCTTCTTAAACCCTAGAAGACAGCTGAGGGGCAAATAGGTTCACATAGGTCTCATGGATATGGATGAGTAGAAGAATGTACAAAAATGGGATAAATCACAAGTATCTATGATAAAGCACAGCACACTTCTGCTTTTTGTCTTCCATGTATTGTTTCCTTTTACATCTTCACCTACTGTAGACTTCAGGTGTCTGACATGCACTGGAGAGAATCAGACACACCACCTGGCCCAGAGTGGGACCATCTTCCATGGATGCCCTACCCTCATCAGTTTATCATCAAGTGGACCATTTAATTCACTGAAATTAGACTTCTACCACTAAAATCAGAACATTACTATTAGGCACGATAAATTTCACCCTAAAGTGTTCCATAAGTGTCACAAAAAATTTAACTGCAATTGTTTCCACCAAACTCAAGGGTCCTCTTTAAATATTTGTGAAGGACAAATATCATGCAAGGCAGCTCCTCACTGCACCTAGCTGCAGTCTCTTCTGTAAGCACTGTTAATGTGGAGATGGGGAAGAGCAGGACTCACATGCATCTGTTCTTGTCATGAAGAAAATGGGTTGGGAAAAGGAATAATATGTTGTAAGGAAGGCATGTAATACGTACCACACCAATACTGAAATGTGTTAAAGTGTTTGAAATAAAACGTACTGAAGTCATAATCAGGTCTGCAAATTAACTCTTATTTAGGTATTTTAAAAATTATCAGTAAAGGCAGAGTCATGGCAATTCAAGTATATTTAAATAAGGATTATTTACATTTTTAAGCATTTAAGAAACACTCTTTCCACTCTGTTATCTAAAAATATGTCTCATATTTCTTGAGGGTTTTTTCTATCATTGGAACCTAAAAGTTCCTACCAGAAATGTGAAATCAACCTCATTAAAGCCTCATCACAGCAGAAATTTCAAAGTGAACTGAATGGGAACATTCTAAACTTGAATGATTATACAAATTCACATTTCTAAACATTTTCCTTAAAACTCAAATTAGCCAGAGCTTCTCAAATGCCAATGACCTTACATATGGTCCTAAACTACGTGCAAAGATCAGAACAATCAGATCTAATTATGGCAGAAAGAAATTATGCAAGAAAATCAGAGCTACTTCAACTCCTGTTCTAACTGAAAACCTGTCTGGAAACATCAATAACACTAACACTCCTAACTGCAGGTTTCCATCACCTGGGCAACGTGAGTAACTTGGTGCTAAATCTATGAACAACAACTGTACACCAAATAGCATGAAGAAGAGAACAAAATCAGTGCTTGGCAGAACGATGAGCAGTCAAAAGAAAGGGAAGAGCAAAATCAGGCAATTTGTTAGCAGCTTTATATCCCCAGGATCAACCATTCCCATCAAGTTTGATGGGTTTTGCTGAACACTTGAAACCATCCTGGACCAGAAGAAAGAACTTTACTTCCTGCTATTTTGCAACAATGAGAATTAAGTGGCCATCAAGATAAACAAAATAAAGCCTGATTTGACAAAATATCAGAGAAATTATGAAATGCTGACCAAAATGTCAGCAATAACACGAGCACTTGCCAGCATGACTTACAGGAAAGTTAAGACATTAGGAAGGCTATGTAGCAGATTTTTTTTCTGAGTTTTGGGGTTTTGTTGTTTCTTTTATTGCCTCCCCAAATCTGAAGAGAACTTTTGTGTACGCTTCTTGCATTTCAGACCCTGTAGGGCCATTTTGGGATGCACCATTGCAGACAGTATGTCTGGCAGGAACACATCTGTGACCAGGTGCCCATTAAATCATTTCCTGAGCTGCTTTAGCCCTCTTCTGAGGGCCATTTGGTAACATGCCAGGTCTGGTCTAAAAGCTGCAAAGAACCACTGATTAATTGGGCTTTTGCTATTTCACTCTTGTAAGGAACTGTGCTCCTCTTACATTCTTATGGGACTTCTTGAGTGGTTTCATTAGCAATTGCAGTAAATTTACCCCAATGTCCATATATTTTGTAAATCAGATGGAGTAACTAATGAACAGGGAAAATACTGCTTTAGCAGTGCAATAATGCATTGATTCCTTGTCACAATCATAATTTGGATTCAGTATCTTATCTGACGACCTACCCAACATCCAAGTACACAAGTCTCAGAAATTCAATTATTTCCTCTTTAATTTTCATCAGATAAGATATTGCTATTTTTCTTCTGCTACACCTAAATCTCATTTTAATGCAAGCAGGTGGATAAATAAGGGGATGATGAATACTCAGCAGGATCTATTGGAGTAAAAGCAATCAGAATACATTCATAAGCAGATATGCAACCTGGAGAATCAAGACCTCAGAAAGGAGACATAGTACAACAGGCTTCATCAAGGAGGAGTGAGAGCCTGCCCACAACCTGGCACTGCCATCCCTGGCCAGAGGAATAAGAGCAACATTGCTAGTTTTGCACATGGACACCTGAGATGCAATCAGACTTTATGGGTGCTGAATTAACTCACAGGACATTAGTTCAAGACACAGACACACAGGTCTCATTTTTGCTTTTGAAAATCTACACTTAAATCCCAAACTATTTCAAAAATGTGACACTTGTTTTCAATTAAGAATGATGTATTAGATACATTCACTGGTCAGCAGTGACCACCTGAAGAAAAGTGCTCTTGGGCATCTTGGAAAGGAAGACCATGACTTCTGATTCCAAGGGAGCTGGATGTCAGAAAACTCATAGCAATCTGAGCATCCAGCCTCCTACAAGCAAAGTGTTTTATACATCACCAAAAAGTGACTACAAAGATCTGGTGTCACTGAGACTCTGGAACAGACTCCATTATGACTGCAGATGGCCTCATGAGGCAAAGGTAGACAAGCCAATGTTTTCAGCTCCTCTGTGTGACAACATATCTTGTCAGCCTTACACAGCAGCCACTGAAAATCTGTCACTATGAAGGTTAGCAAGTATCTGAAATTATTGATCAGTGGGATTCTTGCAACTGGACTTTTTTCAGATGTCCAGAAGCAAGACAAAATAATCTCTCTTAACACAAATATTATCAGTGCCCTGACCCGCCCTGTTACATTAAGAGTCCCATTGATATGAAGTATAAAAATTCTTTGAGGATTAGAACAGGGTTCACTGAGCCCTCACAGCAGAGTTTTGCTCTCAAACAGTGGCTGACATATATAAGTAATATATCTTCCAAAGTCAATGCCATTCCATAGAGTGCAATACAGTGCTTTTTTGACAACTTACTGTGTTAGAGAATGGCAGGTAGAAGAAGGTGGAACCTGTAGCAGTGTGTCTGTTCTCAGCTGTCTGTTAATCTCAGACACACCAGAGCCAGCAAGGAAGAGCAGAAGGAAAGGAGTAATCCTGTGGGTTTTCTGTAACACAACAGCTTGCAAACCTGGCCTGCCTCTGAAATAAGCCTTGAGCCTGAAACCAGTTCACCTNCTTTCTACCTGACTAGTGTCAGTGAGCTTATGTGACTGTAGAATGAGCTTAATATCACAGAAAAAGAAACCAGTAGTGGCATAACAAGCACAGCTTCCACTTACATGAATGTGGAGGTTCAGAGCTGGATCCTAAACTTTCTAGTTCTGTCAAGGCCAATGGAGCTCTAGCCATTTACACTATTCTGGCACTGGTCTAAATCAAAATTTAACAACATGGTGGTAGGAAAAAAACAATCTTTATTAGCTTTAGGAAAGGGGGGACAGACCTTTCTTCCCCTAAGGCTTTCCAAGAAACAAGTCAGAAAGATTCAACTACACAGACAAAAAGAATAAAACAGCAATAACTCAACAAATAAGAAATGAGAACTATCAGTAAAACAGATGCTAATGATGGCAGGGGGGAAAAAGGTACACTTTTACATTAGTAAGAGTTGTTTTTTTCTGGCAAGTGGCAACTGTGACTGAATTGGTGTTTTCAGAGTATGTTTAAAAGAAGAAATCCAAATAATGGTATGCCTACAATTCTTCATAGAATCATAGAACATTCTGAGTTGAGACAAGGATCATCAGATTCCACATATATTGACAGATATATACACTTCCATACGTATGAA
>WEIU01004925.1:31505-44388 GCA_013389925.1 Aegithalos caudatus | reverse complement strand
TTCAGGTTTTAAGATTGTTTTCTTAGTGTGGCATGAGTTCCATACTCTAGGGAGAATATATATATTTATAATTTTGTTATCCATAGCAAAATATGTACTGCACATTCTAATTATATTAATCTCAGAGCAATTCATCTCACTAGAAAGAAAAAAATTTAGGTGACTTTTCTTTCTGTACAGTGATGAGTGTTAAAAGTACTGTAAGTTCATTCTGTAATGAGCCTGGTTCAATTAATATTGCCACTTCCATTAACATAAGAGGCACAAGTTATGAGAGCAGTAAATATTAGAAATCTGATTCAGAGGCTCTGAATCTTCCTTACTATTTTCCTTACAATTGCTCAAAATCAGCTCATTAGACTCTGTCCAAAACTAATCAAGAGCCTGTTGTTGCACCTTAATTTAAAACCTTGGAACACTTTTATAAATATGAGGTCTTTCAGAATGGGACAAGAGAGATTTAAAGCTAACCATATATCAGAGAGATTATATAGTTGAAATAGATCCAAACAATTTATTTTAAGTGCTTTCTATAAATCAACATGTATTCTACTGAAAGGAAATATTATGTAAATAAAATTATTACTCCTGATTCCTGGTCTCCACAGACATTAACCTAGATCGTTCCCTTTATCATCTCTGGCCTTACAAAGCTACAGCTTTGTGAAATTTCTCCTGAAATTCTCAAAGATTTTATCATAATTTCCCTCTCTAGCAGGGTTTTGTGGTCTGAATAGTTGAACGTGGTCATTATTGCAATTGCCAAGAGAAACAAGAGTATCAACCAATGGAGTTAGGCTATTCTCAGGTAACAGATCTTACTATCTCTGCCAGTAGAGGGCAATGAAATTTGGTAAGGATGCTGCTGCAAAGTAGACTATTGTGATAACAGATACTGAATAACTCTTAAAAGGTCTTAACATTCAACACAAAATGTGAAACACCTGCAGTTTCCTCTGCAAATAATTAACATTTTATATTTAAAAAAAAGAAAAGGCAGATGTAGAGATAGTTCTCAGTATGCAAATTGTGCAGATCACAGTTTAAAAAACCTGATTCTGTCATGCTTCACACCAAGATTCTCCTGCATATTTTACTTTATTCAGTCTTTATTCCTTTGCATCTTATTATATAATGATATCATAAGAAAAAAGATACTTCTGGAAATAATGAATCATCAAAAAGTACATTACATCTGCTTTTTAAATTACAGCAAAAATTGTTTAGGCAGCTGGAATATTTTAATTAATTCCTAATATTAAAACTAGAAAAAATTAAGCCTTATATTAGAGGGAAAATACTCAAGTATTAAATCCAATGACAGTCCATTCCAAGTAATAGCAAAGGTTTACTAGAATCATATGAGTCCTGTTTGAACTTTAATATGAATGGTTTTTACTTCCATTAATTCAATATTTGCAGCTTCTCTAACTAAAATGTAGTATTTCTCAACATTACTTCACTTACACTCAAAATGTTGATTTCAAACACTAAACATCGATTTATGACTATTTTTGTCTTCCTTATCCTCAGGATATAATATAACCCCTGTGTTTCTGGATTATACTTCTGTTTGATTTTCATGTCCTTTTTGAGACTTGGACTTGATGGTCCTTGTATTCCCTTCCAATTCAGAATATTCTGCGAATCTCTGAATCTGTAAATTAAAATTATTTATAATTGCCTTTAAAGTGTGCCATAGATTTTTCACTCATTTGTTGTGGTTTAGTACTACATGTGTTTTAAACTGCACACCTTCTAGTATAAATATTTAAGTGATAGCTATGCTTATAGATTTTTAAATAGTTAAGTACAAAATAACCATGTGTGCGATCATAATGGTTATTCGTTTCTTAAAAGCTCAGAACACAAAGTTGTTATCATCATAACTAGGTTAATTATTATTATATATATTTTGTATATGAATCCAAAGAATAGTCTAGCTTTTTACTGGGAAAATAAAATATGAAATTCAGTTTCACGTAAAAAAATAAAGGAACAAAAACTGTGGGTAATAGAGCAGGAAAAGTTTTCCCTATCCATATTGTCTTTTAACGTTATTGCAGGGCTTTTAATCTTTATAAGAACATCCATTGTCATACACAATATTAAAAAATTTGGAAAAATAAATGCTCTGAACATCAATATACCATAGTAAAACATAACAATATCTTCAAAACTGTGGAATAGATATAATTGATTATTGTCTGTATACCTCTTAGGTAGAGATAAAACTTCTATATGTTTGTTAATGAGCCAACAATAAACTTATGAAGGCATAAATGAAAAATCCTGAATATACAACCACAAATTTTATAATTCAAATATATTATTTTCTACATTGAGGATACTGAATTACAACAGTACTTGACTTGTGAATACAACATTTTTCTAATTTATCTGAAAACAACTACAGGCATAGATGAAGCAGGTAAAAAAAAAGATTTAGGGGCATAGAAGTAAACTTTATTCTGATTAAAACCTTAATTTTTTACAGGATTTGTTTAAAGTGTATATTTAATTTTAATCTCTTAGTTTAAGTTTTGGGGGCTTTTTAAAAAGTCCTGAAAGGTTGGTTTTATTATTTTATAAGTAAATGGATTGAATTAAACTTGGTATAAAATGTTTATTATTTGTATTATAAGGATATTCACATATTAGTAGTATGTCCAATATAAAAATCCAGAAAAAAAAAATCTGTTGATCAAAAATTTCAAGCTTTTTTACCTGAGCATGGATTTTCTGGTAGTTTTCCACCAAATATTTCAGCTTTTGAAAGATAAAAATTTAGTGACTATTTTACTTATTGAGATAAACTTAATGCAGCAGTAGCTTCACGTTTGGAACAGGATCTTGAGAGCAGAAAGACATTTGACATTTGGGTTAGGACTTGAGCCATTAAAGCTTCACACAGAAATCTACATTTATGCTTCCACTGGAAGGAAAGTCTATGTTTTTTTCACTCCATTTCCTCAAGTATCTCCCTGAATCACTATTTTCTCAGGAAAGATTTTTCTTCCTCTGCTTTTATTTTAAGCATACCTTTTCATTGTCAAACTGAGTTCACTCACTCAAAACACAGGAATGACACACTTCAATATATTAATCTTAAATATTTAGCATTAAATATGGGTTAACAAATGAGATAACAAATACTTTAAAAACTCATAGAAATAGTATACAATTAATTAAACTAATGTGTTAGAGAAAATGGTAATATGTCTCTGAAAAAAATGTTAAATTTACTAAATTTTCAGTGTAAAATATTCATTAAAATTCTTAGCTAAATGTGGGTATATGTTGAAAATTTTGACAGTGGAAAATCAACCATACTAGCTAAAGAGACAGTATTGTGAAAAATTCCATTCAGTCTTAAATATTCACCTGGCAAGATCTGAAACTACTAAATATACTTTGAACTTGGAAATATGGATTTCCTCTAAATATTGAACTGATTACCATATAGTATATATTTACCTGTGACTAAGAATAATCTCTCAAAATTTTCTTCAGAGGGTTATTGCCATAGAATTTAGGAGAGTCACATATTCAAGTTAACAGCTAGTTAGTCATTCACCTATGAATCAGAAATTATGTGCAACAATCCATAAATCCATTTTTATGCACTTATGTCATGTTTATTCTGAAGAGAGAAGTTTGTCAATTTGACATTGAAATGCAGGCTAACACAAGCTCCAGTGTCATGTGCAATTAATAATTTACTGTTCTACTTCAAATAGCAGAAAATTGGTCAATATAGCATTTGAATTAGGCCTTGGTGTATATAAACACATTTTTCTACTCTTAAACTAATGTTTCTAATTTTTATGTTGTCATACAATATCAAATATTTATGCATGTGCTGGCCAGGAGCATTTAAGAGTGTTTTGCAAGCCATGAAATTAGTTTAACTGGTGATTTTAAAGCCTTGCTTGTTCATCATGCTACATCTATGATAATTTTTACCACAAGGAGAATGAAAAGTGAGAAAAAGGAAAAGAGTCATGCTAAACATGGGAAGCTCAGAACCTCACTAAGTCTTTCAAAAAACCCCATAAAAGAGGCAGATGAAAGTTCAAAAACCTTCACTGCCTGTATGCAGACGTGCAGCTGTTAGGAAGCCAAACAGTCTGAATGCAAGGCTCTAATTTTTATCTTTTTTGTAACATTTCAAATAATTATAGAATCACAGAATCATAGAATGGCTAGAGTTGAAAGGAACTACAAAATTTAGCTTGTTCCAACCCCTCACACAAGCAGACACTCCTTCCACCAGATCTGATTTCTCAAACCCCCATCCAACCTGGCTTTCAACACTTCAAGAAATGGTGCATCCATGGCTTCTCTGGGCAGCAGGTTCCAGTGCCTCACCACCTTCACAATAAAGAATTTCTTCGTAACATATGATGTGAATTTGTTTTAGTTTAAAAGCATTCCCTCTTTTCCTAACACTGACCATGTAAAATCATTTCATGGAATCGTAGAATAAGCTGAATTGGAAGGAATCATCAGCATCATCGAGTCTAACTCCTGGCCTTCCACAAGACATCTCCAAGAACCCTACCATGTGCCTGAAAGCACTGCCACATGCTCCTTGAACTCTGTCAGGCTGGTGCTTTGACCACTACCATGGGGAGCCTATTCCAGTGCCCAAACACCCTCTGGGTAAAGAACCTTTTTCTAATATCCAGTCTAAACCTTCTCTGACAGAACTTCAAGTCATTCATTCAAGCTCTGTCACTGGTCACCACAAAGAAGAGTCAGCCCCCCTTCTTCCCCTCATGAGGATGTCAAAGACCACAAGTACTCTCTCCCCTCAGTCTCCTCTTCTCCAGGCTGAACAGACCAAGTGACTTCAGCTGTTCCTCATACGGCTTCCCCTCAAGGCCTTTCAGCATCCTCATGACCTTCCCTCTTTTGAAAGTTCTCTAATAACATCTTTTTCATATTATGGCTCCCAAAACTACCTACAGGACCTGAGGTGAGGCCACCCCAGTTCACAGCAGAGCAGAGCAATCCTCTCCCTTTCCTGGCTGTGATGCTGTGCTTGACATCCCCCAGCTCAGGCTTGGCCCTCCTGGCTGCCAGGACACTGCTGGCTCATGGTCAGCTTGTTGGTATAAAGTTGACCAGGACTCCCAATGTTGCGGTGGGTGGAGGTAGAAAGGTGATGCAACATTCTGGAAGCACTCCCAAATGGAGAGCCACCAGGAGTCACAGGCTCACTAACACAGTCACTCACCAGTCACACTGGATAGCTGTAATAAATCCCTTGGCAGTAAGAAAGGGAAGGGTCTTTGTATAGAGTTCCACAGAAAGGTTTTTATTCCATCTTCACATGAAGGGGTCCAGGGACAAAGGCAGGGGCACGAGTTAGGGACCAGGATTTATATATGGGGTAGCAGGGGTACAGTTGGGAACAGGGTCCAATGGCTGAGGGAGAAAGTGGTGCAGAGGTGGGGTAAGGTACCAGGAGAACTAAGGGGAAAACAGTGAGGGAATGTGGGTGGAGGATTGCACTAAATCAGGGCCAATGGGGCCTCAGGGAAGGACATATAAGGGAGAAAGGGGCAGGGAGGCCTATGGGCCTACTGGGTGAGAAGAACTGGGGTACATTTGAAAAAGAGACAGAGAACTCTGAGAGAAGGCAGCTTCTTCTCCTCCTAACATGAGGGGATGAGGGGACTTGTCTTGATTGAGGGACATTCCTCCAAGGGAGCCTCAGGTGCTCTGGTTTAGGAGGTACACTGGCCTCCACACCCCAGGCCCTTTTTTGTGGAACTGCTTTGTCACATCTTGTTCCCCAGTCTGTCTATACATCCAGGATTGCTCCATCCCAGGTGCAGAATTCAGCACTTGCATTATTGAACTTAATATGGTGGGTGATTGCACAGCCCTCTAATTTGTTGAGGTCTCCACAAGGTCTCTTTGCCCTTGAGGAAGTCTACAGCTCCTCCCAGTTTAGTGTCATTGACAGTATTCATTTTAGAAATCCAAGAACTAAGACTGATCTAGTCCAGTTAAGCAGCTAAATTAGATGGAAGTTAGGAAAGAGGAAGATATTTTACTTCTGCCATTGATGAATATTTTAAACCTCACTGAAGTAGAGCATCATAAAATCATTAACAATCTTATGCAAATTAATCTTAACGAATTAAATGTTAACAATTACCTCCTAAAATTAATGTGCAGAGAAAACACTTTGACAGCAGTTGTAACTAATTTTCACTGTTGCTCAGCATTTAGAGATAAAGCATGAAGTTTAGATTAACACATTTAGAAATGAAGTACTATTTGGAAGACAGCAACTGGTGAGTTTGGGGTACATTCCTTGACAGAGAAATGTAGGGGGTTTTTTTAAGAAAACTATTTTGACAAATGCTGGGAAATGTTGCATAGCTACTGAGTCTAATGATCTTAAAAACTATACTTAATAAAATTTAGGATGAAGTCTCACCTGTGGACTTTTTAAAACTTTTAAGTTGGAAAAAAATGCTGACTTTATTTCAGCAAAGCCTGTATTTAACTTCTGTAGGAAATACATTAAATATTATACACAGAAGCTATATTATAGGATAATGCATTGATTCCCTAATGGCAGTAATAAAAATGTAAATTAGTAGATTCTAAGTGTCCTCAAAATATATCTGAATGTTTAGAGAAACCAGTGTGCTTAAATTAATTTACTAGACTTAAAAGAAGAAAATATCAAATGAGATATTAACATAGTGAAGTAACTTTTACAAGGGAAGTAATGGACCTATGGGAGGCTGCTCATAACATGGACAATTTTGTGTGTTTGTTTAACAAAGAAGAGATAGTTAGCAGGAATTATCTACAATCAGAACACTTTCAAGAGTTTTTTTTTTTGAAAAGTGGAAAGAGTCTCCAGTGAGAGAGTGAAAATAGTAAAAGGAAAGTATTGTACTATTGCCTTTGTTCCTCCAGATCATTTTTACGCTATTAAAGAGGAATTTTGACTATTGAATCTATAAGATGCTCAGCCATTTGTAGAACAGAAGAAACAATAAGCCAGCTATGGCAGGAACAACTAATTCAGTATTGTTTTAATTACTATGCTTTGACTTTTCACGCAATGTATTAAATAACTATTGAGCAACAGACATTGGCTCAAGTTTCAAGAATAAGTTTAGTAAAATGTATATAAAAAGGTAATTTA
The DNA here is from genome assembly GCA_013389925.1 of Aegithalos caudatus. Classification (NCBI taxonomy): domain Eukaryota; kingdom Metazoa; phylum Chordata; class Aves; order Passeriformes; family Aegithalidae; genus Aegithalos; species Aegithalos caudatus. Next base: position 37,208 of record WEIU01004925.1, on the reverse strand, counting down.
AAAATATGCAAAAATATAGACACAAATCTGATCACTGTATTAAAAATTTACATAGATGTGGCATTTTGAGCAGAAAAGGCCCTCAAATTAACAATCAAAAGATCTTTGTAATCATCATATACATTTTTATGCTTCTGCACTATATGACTGTAAATATTTGTTGGCATATGTATATATACACATATATATGCATACAAACACCTACATATATACATACATGACTGTTTGTATGTATAGATTTTCTATAAATGGTGTGTGCATGTATGTATGTGCATATATTTTTTGTATATATCAACATATGTGTTTATTAAATTATTTAATAAGTTTTAGAAGTAATTTTTAATAAATGTCATTATTTGGTGTATTAGGGCATTTTTAATTGCTCCAAAGTCCAAACAACTAAGGGTAAGTTTTGATTGGTGAATAGCTATTTACCCTATACTATGGGAAATCCCATTTATTTTATCTGTAACCTGAACTCATACCCACAATTTTATCAATCTTAGGAGTGTCTCTGAGTTCTTCTCTTGTATATATTACAGCATGGATGTTTTCTACCACAGCTCAGATTAATTATGTAGTAAAAATTATATGCCTTTAGAAAGATCTGTTCAAAACTTGTACTTGATGCTGCAAAGAATACTACACAAGGGTGGGTTTTGATAAATATTAAGATGTTATCCTGAATAAATGATCCTCATGACTTCATCTGCAATATATTAGTCAAAGTATTGAGAAATTAACTTTGGCTCAACTTTCTAGAACAATTATAAAAATCTAAGAATACAAAATACTTTCTCAGGTCACCTACTGATCTTTTGACAAGCCACTATATGACTTAAAACCAAAAATATTTAGAGGTCAATAAGTCCACAAAGCACACTGGGATTAAGGGGTTACAAGATTACTTTATTTTAAGACTTAGTGCAGATCTGATTCTGAGCAAATTACAGATGAACATGACTTTTTTTTTTGTCTTACCGTGACATCTGGAAAAGGAGCAGTTGTAACAATCCTTAAGGTCTGGTTTTCCAGATTCAATGCGCTGATCTTTACTTATTCCACCTTTATTTGGACTAGGTTTTCTCCTGCAGTATATTTGTCTGAGCACTTTCACTGCTGCTCTACAACTTAGAGTATGCACATGCCTCAGGTAGTTGGATGCCTATAACATCATTGCTTTGTCAGTGAAATGAACAGTTATAGAGAAAAAGACAGAAAAAAAGTCATGATTAAAACTATTGTCTGTATGCGTGTGTGTGTCTAAATGAGCTGACATGGTCTTACCTTTAAATAATTTAAGTAAGAAATTTAGGTGAGAAAGAAATAAAAGGATGATTTTTGTCTGAGGCAATTAAAGCATTTGAAGACCATGCTTTTTGGTCTCTTTTTGAAGACAGTTTTTGTTTTTACAAGGCATTTAGGATAGATTTTTATTTTAACCTAGATTTACTAGTATGGTCTTTAAAAATGCATTGTGTCGAATGACCTAGGAATATTTCTTAAGCAACTTTAAGAAAGTAAAATAAAGAAAAAAAAAATTTTAGAATTCTATAGAACAATCATGGCAGAAGAAAGGACTACAAAATGCCACAATATTTCTTGACTTGTGAGTCTTGTTTGTCTTTTCTTTCCTGTCAATAACGACATAATTTGAAAAATTTATAATCTCCAGATAAACAATTTCTGACAACAGATATGGCATGAATACTGTCTTTTTACTGATGTTAGGCTGTATTTACAGCTGTTTCTTGGAGGATCCACATGGCACTTGCTGGACTAATTAAGCTTTGTTTCTATAAAGTTGTTGTTTTTTCTTATTTAAGCAGGTATATGCAGTAGACATTCCCAAGCTTCTCAGATTTTTTTGTTTAACGTTTTGACAGTTTTTCTTTTACCAATACTCTGTTTTGTGCTGGTTTGAAGGTAAAACCAGTGAGAGACTCCAAGTCATAAAATACAATTTAATAGGAGGAATAAAAGTGAAATAGAATAAATTAAGATTATACAACCTGACACCCTGTTAGTTAGGGTGGTGGTAGCAGTCTGGATGAAGTGGTCTTGTTGAAACAGTGATCCCATAGAAAAGGTCTGGTAGCTCTGGTCCTCCAGGAGTCCACCAGGCCAATGCCCTCTCTGCTGTCCCAGATTATATCCAGGTGGGAATGCTTGGCTCCTCCCCCTGGGTGGAGCATCACACAATGGGCTGATATCATTCTATGAGTCATACAATGGGTCCTTGATTGCCCATTAACAGAGATAGTTCCCAGAGGGAGGGGGGAGGGAAAACATGGCCCCACATAGTTCCAACAGCTCCTGAGGGTGGTAATAGAATACATACTTTGGGCACATCTTACATTGTAACCTAGGACATGCTTACATTGCAGGTATAAATCCTGAAGCAAGGTTGTGTCAATTAATTATATTCTGCTTTTCCATAACAGAAAATGAACATTTTTTATAACACTTCTTTTTTCTTTTTCTTTTCTAATGTAATTTTGTTCAATCTAGATTTAGCTAGGTATTGTGCTCCATGTGTGTAGATTATACCCACTATATGATTTTTTTTTTTTTCCTGCGTGTCAGCAATTTTTACCCAGAGTATTCAAGAAGAGAAGTTTGAATGGGAGGGGAGGTCACAACAGTACTGCACCTGGAACAGACCGAAGTGCTTGTCTGATTGTTTACCTTGCACTTTGTGTTTCTCTAGTGCTAAAGATAATTTCCTACAGATTAGTGATTGTTATGCATCTCAGGCAGTGAAGAAACATTTAAAGGTGCTCAGTTTCTCATGTTGTTATCTAGAGAAGGAAGAAATATATGCTTCTCATAATTGCAAGTGGGATAGGGGACAAAGTGTGAGACAGTGTGCTGCCTCTACAGCATGCATCCTAACTTCAGACATGCAGAATTCTTCAGGGGAGACTGAGCAATAAGCAGATTGTCTCACAAGCCATTTTCTGCCTTGTAGGATGTTTTTGCAGGCAGCACAAAATTATGTTCTTGTTCTTAGACTGGGTTAATTCATTTAAGCTTTTGCGCTGATTTTCCTCCATGTCTCTTTTCTAAGCATCATGGAAAAAAATCCTCAGGAATATTCCTCAAGGTTCATTAGCTGGATACTATACGGCTAGGTTTCTTACTGAATCTATTGCAATAGTTTTGGGGTTTTTTTTAGTTTTTCATATTTGTTTATTGCCTGAGATGGATTTTGTTCACATATGTTTTCAGTCAGAAGGATACTTAAATTTCCAACTATTTGCTGATTAAGGGAAATTCTTTCCAAAATAAGGCAGCTGTAGGACTCAGTGCTTCAAAAATATCTCTCTGAAAATCTCTGTGTCAATTTACAGTGTATGCACATCCTTAGAGAAACATAAATGATTGCTGGATTTCCTGTTTATAACAAAAAACTCAGGGGTTTCTCAAACTGGTGGTTCCATTTTTAATTTTGCAATTTTGTGATTTCAAAATTTAAATATCAGCTGAAACTTGAAAATTATGTTCAGCAAAATAAAAATGTAATTCTTCAGACTATTTAATGTGTTAAAACATTGTAGAGTGTCATGGTTTAACCCCATATGATAATTAAGCCCCATGCAGCTTCTTGCTCTCTCCCAACCCCAAGAGGGGGAAGAATTGGAAAAGTAAGAGAGGAAACTTATGTTTAATTAATAGGTTTAACAGGCAATAGTACAAAAGAGAAAACAATAGTAATGTACACAAGCAAAGCAAAACAAGGATTCCATTCACTGCTTACTGTGGGCCGGCAGGTGTTCAGAAAACCCTAAGAAAGCAGAGCTCCATCATTCTGAACATCCTCCCTTCCTTCTTCTCCCAGAAGTATATGCTGCGCATGATGGCATAGTGTATGGGATACCTCTTGGGTCAGTTGGGTTCAGCTGTCCCAGCTGTGTGCCCTATAAAGTCTTGTGCCACCCTCCCATCCTTCTCACTGGTAAGGAGGAGCAAAGGCTTTGACTCTGTGCAAGCTCTGCTCGGCAGTGATCAAAACTTCTTTGTATTATCAACACTGTTTCCAACACAAATCCCAAAAATGGCCACATACCAAGTACTGTGAAGAAAACAAACTCTACCCCAACCAAAACAGCACAAAGAATGAACAAAATTTTGAAATTTACTTCACCTTTATTTGATCTCATCCATCTTCTTGGTGCACTGTGCATCTCTTCAAATCTATCACATTACTAATTTAAAAATTGGAAACAATCTGCTATAATTAAAAACCAGAGCTGGCCAGAAAAGAAGGTATATGTATAGAATTTCAAACTGCATGCTCTAAAAAGTCTCTGTTCTGAAACAAAGAAGAAGTTATACACAGAATAAGCAGACAATTATGGTCAGTATTTAGAGGAAACATTTTAATTGTAAAGACTGAATGTTCTATAGCTCATTCATAGCAGTGAATTGACAAGAATCAATTCATTACTAATTGAGGAGCACCTCAAAAATTGTTTCAAACTTGAGTATGCTATGTAGCTATGTTTTAACATTAGCATTCAATGAAGATATAAAATTGCAGAGTCATTTACTCAAATGAATATGAGCAATATTTTTAGAAATACTAATGATGCAGTTTGGGAGCTGTCTATGAAAACTCAAGGTGGAAGCATAGTTCAGTTCAGTGGAAGTATTTTGCCCAGCGGTTAGACCTCTGACGGCTGTTTTGGTCATCTCTCTGCTTGAAACTGGGTTGGATCAATATGAAATACAAACCCCAGCTCTTAAAAGGGCTTACCTGACAAGCATTTATATTAAAGTAGGTGATTCCTTTAAAACTGCAAATTGAAAAGCCAATGTGAAAAATAAATTTTTAAGATGACTCTTTGAAAGTGCTGTAAGAGCCCAAGGCCTGATTATCAGTTGGATGGGCAGTTTCACAGAAACAGGTCTGGGTATGATACAGCACTCTTGATTTTGTTGCAGAATTGTACAAAGGTGCATATATGTGCTTTTATATGTTTTCATGCAATTTTCTCTGTTGCTTACTATCAAAATTTAGCGGTAAGGGTTTCCAAGAGGTTTTTTTTTTTAATCATATATTTTATGATCAAGAAAAGTTATATCTCCTAAGGAAAAATGGAAAAAAGGTCATTTTTGAATTAGCTTGTAAGGTAGGAATTTTACCACTTCTGGAATTTTTGAGGGAAATCACTTAAGACCTTAAACTGCTTGGGCTACTCCAGTGAAATTAGGTAAGCATCAGAATTATTACATACACATCAGAAGTTTACCATAATGTGAGGGGGCCTGTTGAGTTGAGTAAGTTATAAACCTGAGCTACAACTATCATTGGAGCAAGGTGGTTTTGAAATGAGCTTACAGTCCTTGATGATTAAGTGACTTCTTTAAATGTCTGAATTTTAATTACTATGATTTGACTGAACTAACATTAGCAGTCCTATGATTCCACTGGCAGAAGAATTTGATTGGTGATAAATTTGGATCTTTATTTAAGAATCCCTAGTTTGATATTGATTAGCAAAATGTACTTATTCAAACTGGTATGTATAAAATTTTGTCATTGAAAACAAATGAAATAAAACCATGGAACCTAATAAAGTGGCTTATTTTCTCTTGATAATGTATCATTTTAAGCTGTAATAGCAATAAAACCACTCTAAGTGAATTGTCATCTTAGCTCTCTTTGTCCTTTTGAATCCTTTCTCCTTTTATTTCTGT
>WEIU01004925.1:17505-31495 GCA_013389925.1 Aegithalos caudatus | reverse complement strand
TTTCTTTTTTTTTTTTTTTTTTTTTTTTTTTTTTTTTTTTTTTAATCTCACGTTTTTATAATGATTGTGCAGGCTACACTTTAACTTTTAAAGAACCCTAATCTGGAGATCAAGAAATGAATAAAGATGATTGGTAAACAATGCTGTTTAATTATTATGCCATACATATTTCTTCCGGTATTCCTGTTTTTTCCACCTTTTTCCACCTTGATCTGTGGAAAACTATATTGAATCAACTAAATAGAGACATTTGGAAAAACATATAGATTTTTTTATGAATAAAGTTATACTGCATTGTCATTTTTATGAACCTGGCTATCATATACCATAACAAATGACCTTCCTGAATGCATATTGGATAGAAACATTTGGAAATAAGGAGTCACTGACTAACACTGAAGTGAAGATGCCATTTAGTTAGAGAATTGCTAGTCTGCATAGAAAAAATGAAGACACTTGAACACCAGATGAAAAAATATTTCCAGATGTTATATGAAGTCACACGCATCTTTTCTCTAAAATGGATGTAAAAATTAAGTGGAAAAACGTTGAGGTTTTCCAATACATTATTTAGGTTATGGCTATCTGAATCATATGTAATCAGTTTCTGGTAATTTAACAGAAAGTTTTGCAACCCAGAAAGGTATATGATTTATGGTAGATATGAGGATGTCTGGAAATGTATTTAATTTTCACATTTTATATACCTATTTTTTAATAAATAATTTTCTGTGTGAGAGTCATGTCATCAAAATTTGCACTTATGTGCACATGCAGCTTCCACAAGTCCTGAACTTTTGCTTAACGGGGCATTTGAGACTTACTGACCTGTTAATACACTCTTGTTCACTTTCTATTTTGTTGGATTAGATTAACTTTCTAGAGCTTAAGGAAAATGAGAATTGACACAAAGCTTTACCTGTCTGCAAGGAAAAATTATTTTAAGTTAATATGGAGGTCAGTGGAAAATTATTAATTTTATGCTCCAGTTACTTTTATTATTCAAATATAGTACCCATGCTACTTCGTCTATAAAGGAAAGAAAAAAATTGAATATACATTTTTCTTCCAAAGGTGTTTGACTTTTTTTTTTAATAACTGCAATCTTTGTTTTACATATAAATTAAAATTTAGTTCTCTTGTTATCCATAGTTTAGATTGTTGCTCCCCTGTAGTGCTGTGCACTGCACTTTTCTCTGCAATGCTTAGACAGACACTTCAGAGACTTACATTTATTGTCACACACTATTCACATGTTGCATGGTTAAGTATGAGAGGTTTAGAATAATGAGCCTTAAATAAGACACGTCACCCAAAAGGAATCTTCATAGAAGATCCACAGATTCACTGAATAGTCTGAGTTGGAAGGAACCCACAGGATCACCAAGTCCAATTCTTAAGTAAATGGCCTGTATCGAACCCACAACCTTGGTGTTTTTAGCACCATGCTCTAACCAACTGTTTCAGATATTTGCGTAGCAGGTCTGGGAAGGGATAATCTGGGAGTATCCAATTTGCCCTGATTTTGTGATATGACACACATCCTGTGGCAACACATACCCCTTCATGGGACACAACTAAGAGGGATTCACTTGGTGTCATGACTGCTGTGAAGAATGGTCAGGAAAAAAAGAACATGCTTGGAAAAAGGCAACACAGGAGGATGAGATCTGCGCTCAGAGTATTGACTCCAATGCAGTGAGGTAGGGCTAGATCTAGCCTGGAGATTGAAAGAGCCAGTCAGTAGGCCAGAAGAGAAACACAGGAGAGGTTTTTCTATGATAAATGAAATGAGGGAGATGGATCAGTATAAATACTAATTCTTCAGTATTTGTCATTAGTGCATGATCATCCAGGCTCCAGACATTTTGATTTGCTACCAAAACAAGTCAAAAGCCTAGATACAGACAACCTAATTAAAATTCATAAGTGGACAAAAATATGCTACTTGGTAATACGTAACCTACCTGAAAACCTCTTTAGCATTGTGAAGCCTGCTTTTGTGGACTGAGAGAGCAAATTATCTGCAAGCTACATATATTTAATGAGATGTTATCACTGTAAATGCCACACTTGACACAAGATAAAACTATTATAGGCTATTAGTTAATCTGCTTCTTCTTTTTCATAAAATGGTTGCAGTTGTCAATGAGCAGTAAATGCCCAAAACTCAGTATTAAGAAACAATATTGTTACATGATAATCTTCAAAGATCTTTAAAGATAATTTTCAATATAAAAAAAAGCAGAAGGTTAAACTCTATATACTCTGTATGCTTCATTTCTATGACAGATTTAATGAGTAAAAGAAATCTATATAAGTAACCCTTCTGATAATCTGTTTCTACAAAGAAGCTGAGAAGTTGACCTTTAAAACTATACACCGAGTATTGTGTTTGTCAGTTTATTTTGGTGATACACAGAAGCCAATGCTTGCCCATCTTTCCTCTGCCAGGATTCCATACTTTTTCTTTTGTTCCACAGCATTCTATCTGTACTGATTTCCTTTTCCTGGGAAACAGCAAATGATTTAAAATACAAATTTATAAGCATATAATTTCAGCAATGCTCTGTTTATAGGTGCTAAACATCAAGCTCACAGTTAAAGTACACTGAAGCATTAAGGATGTCTTTTAAAAAATAGGATTTAAAAAGTACTCAGTTGCTTTGCTGTATTTTAGGACTTTTCTCTGTCAGGGTTGTAGGAATCAATCTGCAATTAGATCTTCCCTCTTCCACATAAAGGTATTGTGGAAAGAAATTCCAATATTCCCTGGCCACCTTTGTGCACTTGCCAGATGACCTAAATTCATAATACTCCAACTGAGAGAGTCATTATATAAGCTGCTGCTTTCAGAGAAGAGGAAAACACTACTTTCTTGTATTTCTCTGACCTTATGTTTGGAAATATTTACTTGAAATTACTATGAATTTATTTCTCCTGTATGAAGTATGAAAGGATAAGGAGGATAGAATCTGTAACAAAGGTTACAAATAAAGGATAAGGATAAAATTCTTTTTGGGATTATAAAGGTTTTAACCAGTTACTATGCACAATAATAGTACTCTTTGCCTTCTTGATCATTTACTTTAGTGACAGCCAGAACATCCATTGTTGTCACAGCTTGCCTCTGATGCAAAAAGTGTAGCAACACAATGCAGTATAACTATATTAAGAAGGTGAAAACACCTTCAAACATACTCTCCAAAGTTCACCTATCTGAAATGGACAAGAGAAGTAACTTCCAAATGCTGAAAGAGCCCATGCCATTTATCACCCATGGAAAGTTCAACCCCAATGGACCTTAGCTATTCCTTAATTCAGTGGACTAAAGGGCCAGGGAAATTCTTCAGCTAATGAGATTCTGGTTCTATCAGTACATTCAAAAGCTTTATAAGTTGGTACTCAGAGATCAGATTCAGATTCATGAAACATGAAGGCAGAGCTCTCAAAGTCCAATAAACCACCACCTTGCCTGACAATATTCTGCAAAGAATAAATTGTGCATTCATTTTTTTTCTATATTTATTGTGGCTTATAATTGCCTTTATCTCCTTGTGTTGCAGTCAGATTTGTGAAAGACATACATTTACTTTTTTTGTTTGTTTGTTTTGCTATGGCTAATGTGTTGCTTTTCTACTTTAAGTTACTGCATATGCTGGATTTCATAACCTTGGTCACAGAAAAGAGCCATATTATTCTAGGTAATTCAGAAGCAAAAAATACAAGAAGAAATTTTCAAGTTAAGACTTTAATTTTACTTTCTCTTACAAATTTATTTCATAAGAGAGAAAAAAGTTATAAAATATGAAGATGTCAGGTGGAATATGATAAATAAATGACAAAAACAAAAGCAAACAAAATAATGGGATGAAAAAAATAAGAAAATTATAGTTGTAGGTTGATCCTGGCTGGATGCCAGCTGCCCACCAAAGCCACTCCATCACTTTCTCCTCAGCTGAGCAGGGGAGAGAAAATATAAGGAATGTCTCATGGATCAAGATAAAGGCAGGGAAGCATCACTCACCAGGTACTGTCACAGGCAAAACAGACTCAGCTGGGCAAAATTAGTTTAACTTACTGCCAATCAAACTAGAGTAGTGTGATGGGAAATAAAAGCCAAATCTTGAAACCCCTTCCCTGTACCACTTCCTTCTTTCTGATTTCAGTATCATTTTGCATTTTCTGTCCCTCCTCCTCCACCATAGCGCAGAGGGACAGGGAATGAGGTCTGTGGTCAGTCCATCACACATCTGCTGCTCCTTCCTCCTCAGGGAGAGAACACCTCACACTCCTTACTTGGTCTGGCATGGGCTCCCTCCCACAGGAACATGAATGTGTGTTTTTGCCACAGGTTGCAGTTTTTCCCAAACTGTTCCAGAATGGATCCCTTCCATGGTCTGCAGTCCCTTAGGAACAGGCTGTTTCATTGTGGGTCCCCGTTGCACTCACATGTCCTGCCACCAAACCTGCTCCAACATGGACTCCTTGCTGCACCAGTCCGTGGGTCCTGCAAGGCACCTGATCCAGCACAGGCTTCCCGCTGGGTCACAGCTGTCTTCAGGCATCTACCTGCACAGTAGTAGGAAGCTGTCCCTCCATTGTTTACAGGGGATCTCTCTTTCCCTGTGGACCTCCATGGACCTCACCATGGTCTTCACCATGGACTACATGGAACCTCAGCTCCAGCTCCTGGAGCACCTCCCCCCCCTGCTTCTCCACCAACCCTGACATTTACCTGGCTGATTCTCTCATACATTCTCATTCCTTTCTGGCTGTTCTTCTGCAGGAATTTGGTTTCTTTCCCCTGTATTGAATATGTTATTCTGGAGGTGCTACTCCCATTGCTGACAGGTGTGTCCTTGGCCAGTGGTGGGTGCCTCTTGGAGCCAGCTGGCATTGACAGTTGAACACGGGGGAAGCTCCTAACAGCTGCTCATAGAAGACACACCTGTAGCCCCCATGCTCCAAAACTTTGCTATGCAAACCAAATAAAATTATACTATTAGAGAGCAGAGAATTTAATTGGAAAGTAGAATTGCCCACCTGCCCAATTAATTCCAGATCTATTTTCCAGTGTGATGTTTCCGTTTTACTTTCTTGCAAAGAATAATTTAAAAAAAAAAAAAAAAAAAGATATTGTATGCCTAAGAAATATCATCTGCAAAATGAACAATCAAACCATTTTAAGAGGTTTTTCCTTACTTTTGTTTTAAGATTAGAAGATCATGCTGTGAAATTGTTCTGTTAGGAACAAAAATGGTTTCCCTCTGTAACCTGTACAAAGTTGAATTGCACCCCTGGAGATCTGCCAAACAACCTGGAAATAATTTGAAAAACCAGTGATCCATGTTGAGTGATCTTTACCTCCTGCCTTTCTGCCTGCTTTTGTTCTTGGTTTGCATCTTTTCTTTGATCAAATGGTTGCTGCTTGAATAAAGAAGGATGACTAATTGTTTAAAAATATTTTAAACATCTTTTGAAGTACTCCATTATGACAAGTTATGTCAACGCTGCAATGCTTCACCATCTACTCTCCTGTTTTGTTAATGACAAGTGAACTAAATGAGCTACAGTGTTCAATGCAATGTGAAGGGTACTTGATGCACAGCTCTCACTAATGATTAAAAAAAAATGTGGTTCATTTCCTGTATTATGTTAATATTAATATTTTCAGCCTTTCTTACTTCATGTAAACATTAGACCTTAATCCATGGAAGAGTCTTGGGAGGCAATTTTTACCTTTCTATTCTACTGAAAACTTGCACTGAAAACTTGCAAATCCAGTGTTTGATCTCTAATAAATATGGCCTGAATTTAAAATGTCTTCACCACATAGGATCCTCTTTCACTAGAAGTGAATAGTTATCCAAAAACACATGCAATTTTATTGGAATCCCCAAGTGTAGATTTAGAAGCATAAGTATGTGCCCTCTGGAGAGGGAAAGGAAAAAAAGCAGCCCAAATACCTGAGTATAAACATTTGAATTCACTCCCTCCTTTTATTCTACTTAGACATCAGAGCTCCATATATTTCCAACTTAATGCTTAAAAATTAAGCATTAGGTCTTATGCCTAAAAATCCTTCCTTCACCACGAGTGAAAACTGAGAGTAAAATATAGTTGCACTTTCTATTTCTGGTGTTAGTAACCATGTAGTGTGGACAAGTATTGCAAACCAAAAAAAAAAAAAAAAAAAAAAAAAAAAAAAAAAAAAAAAAAAAAAAAAAAAAAATCAGAAATGGCTACATATTGTCATTGTTCAGAGAAACAATATTTTAATTTTGATGGAGGGAATTCTAAGAGAAGAGTGAAATGGTTTGCAGTGAAACCCAGTAGATCACTACAGCTTCAAACCATGTAGCACCTGTACAAGCCCAGAAAATAAGGGTGCATATCTCAAACACCAAGGGCCATTAAGCCAACCAAGGATTGTTGTGTAAGAAGGTGCTGTGCAAACAGGCAAGGCAAAACAGGCTGTGGCTGGTGAAGGGGCCATGCTGTGGCATACTGTAGCAGCACTTTTCTGTGCTTGTTCTGGTTCCTGCAGATAAGCAAAGCACAGTACTGTGTAAGTGCAAGATTGACATCAAGGGAAGGGGGATGAGAACACCAAAGACCCCTGAAGCCCTGACCCCTGACCCATTTCCAGAAAGGTCTAGAAGAATGGGCTGTGCATGAGAACTCATTTGCACGGAAAGTGAGAAACTTTGCCTCAGGGTGGGGAAAACTTACCTATTAAGAGGTATACCAGCAAAGTCTTGGATGTGCCCCCCAGAATCCTGGACACCCTGTTGGTTGGGTTGATGCTGAACCCAGGACAGGACCAAGAAAGGTCCTATCTAACTCATCTCTCTCTCTCTCTCTCTCTCTCTCTTCTTTTTAATTTTTTTTTTTTTATTTCTTTCACTATTAGAAGTCAAGGGACTAACATACTTATTTCCATGCTGTGTGTATAATTTATTAATAAGACTTTGTATTTTTAGACTTTTCTGACTTCTGTTTTTCCTTTTTGATCATAGGTATCTATGAATTTTGGGTTCTCTCTTTCTCTTAGGAGTGGAACATGACACCACCCACCACCAAATTATCAGCAGTCCTGAAACAATTAGGTAAACATAATAAGTGCAAATGTTCTCAAAGGAAATTAAACTTCAGATAGAGGCTATTCACAGAAAGAAGCAGTGATTCTTAAACAAAATGGGATATTTTAGAAGGTTCCATCTTAAAATGGTAAGCACCTTTCCCTGAAAGCCTGGTATCCAGTGGTGTATCAAAGAGAAAAATGCTGAAGGGAATTTAAGAAAAGTCATGTGTAATCATGTCAAAAATCTAAAATTACCAGATCTTATTTTTTAATTTATTATTTTTTAAATTATTTATTTTATTAATATTCATAACAATCTCAGTAAAATATGTGGGTTTTTTTCTGCCACTAAATAATGTTGCAGAATGCATTTAGATCTTACAGGCTCAGACTGCCTTATAATTTTTGAATTAGACTGTGATGATATTTGCTACAGTCACATTTTCAGGTCCTTATTAATTGAAGTGCAGAAGAATGGACGTAGTTAAGAAGTTGCAGATTACCCAGTTGAAGAATTCTTCAGACCATTTCCCAGCAGAAATTATGGGTCTAGACCAGTTCAGCCAAAAAAAATGAACTCATTTTTCTTTGTTTCAAGTAATCTTTACTTTAGTTCTCCACTGAATTTTTGAAAACCATCAATCTCTTTGTAGAAGAGTCAATATTCTTAGTGGAAGTGGTCCAGCATACTCCCACCACTTGTCCAAACCCATACTGGCAATTTTGCACGAGATACTCAGGTTGATACTAATTTTAGTAGCAGTATGTGGGTGTCAAAAGAATTGAGAGTGGAAGCTTCTAATATGAGCAAGGTGGGGCTGACTGTCAATGTCAGATGATGGGAAAAATCATCCTTGGTAGAGAGTTAATAGTAATCAGACAACTGATTAAGGAGAGAAATAATTATAGAGAGAACTGATTAAGGGAAAGGAAGCCAGAACTCATCAAGAGTAGCATGAGAGACGAGATACTAGAAGATGCCTAAACTGCCAAAAGAAATGTGGGTGTACTTGTCTCCTCTAGCTTCAAGAAATATTGATTGGGCAAAGTGCAGCACAAAGTGAGTGTTTGGGAAAACTGAAAACTGAGCAAGATAAAAACCTAAGGGGCAAAATATGGCAGAGAGCTTTCTGAGGCAGAGCAGTATTTGAGAAATGTGCAGCAAGTAAGGCTGGACATAGAGACAAGCAACAACACCCTGGCAAATCAGAGCAGAGTGGAGGGTGGAAGTCACATCCCATCTCAGCACAGAAGAAATTAAAAAGTCTAGCTGAAAGAGCAGGAAATTTGTCTTAAAGGATTAAGAGTACAGAGAAAGAGAGGTGTTTCTTTTATGTAAGGTTATGCTTTTAAAGTGTTGGTGGCTAACTACAGAGGTCTGTAGAAATAAAGGCTCTTTATCACCTGATCAGTTGTTTCCAATTGAAAATTTGGTCTAAAAATAATAATATGTTACAAATGTGATAAAAAATGAAAAAATGTACATTTTTTTTACTTCTTCCTTTTAGCTTCAACTTTATTCCCTAGATAAATGCCCAGAACTTTAATGGAATATGATCACACTGCAGCTCAGACAAAGAAAGGCATTTACTTTTATAATAATGTATTTCAAAACAATTTTCTCATGATGGGAAGGGGAAACATACTCTTTAATCACTTAAAATTCCTACAAAAATTGACAATATGCTACCCATTATTTTGCCTTCTTTTTTTCCTCTTCTGCATAGCATGTCTCTAAGTAATGTTATTCCTCCTTTAGACCTCCTTACATAGCATCAACCAGCTTGTGAAGGTCAGAGTATATTTATCTGCCTTGTTCACCTTCAGGCCAAACTGCTGGGGACAGCTACCATGCTTGTAGTGAATTACAGATCAGTTGCAAAAATACCAATGGGATTTCATATTATGTTGTCCTAAAGATCAAATAAGTTTATTATTATCAACATATTAATATTTGAAACTAAATGAATATATTATAATTTATCATTTATTACAGAACTTAGTCAAATTTTATTCTGTTTTTTTTTTGTTTTTTTTTTTTTTGGTTTTTTTTTGGTTTTCTTTTTGTTGTTTTTGTTTGTTTGTTTTGTTTTGTTTTGTTTTTTGTGATTATGCTGGTTTTAATATGCTTGGATAGTTATAATACTGGTTGTTTATAATAGTATAATATAACCTTGTCCATTTATTTTGATGTGCAATATTTTGGGGAATATTAACCAAGCTAGTAATGATGAAGGTCTTCAAAACTGAGAATACAGAAACCAAAAAAGTATGCAAGAGCATTACAGTTGGTACTGCAATTCAAAGACTGGGTTCATCCCTCTCTTCCACTGATGTAAATCACATATGGCTTCTTTTTAGTCCATACATATTTTTATATTTATATAAATACATACAATGATAACTTATTATAAAAACCATGCAGGTCTTACCTTTATTCTCCATTAATTTGTTCTGCATAGTGAGGTGTTTATTTTGTTCTAAGATCTACTATAATTATAATGTCTTACAGTGAAAAATACTGCACACAAAGTTTGGAAACACTTCACTTAAATGAATATGAATTTTTCTTTTCATTCTTGTGAATTTAGTAAAATGCAATCTTTTTTTTCCTCTCTCATTTTTGTGTTATATGCTATGAAAAACAACCACACCAGAATCCGGAGGGGTGGAGGGGGAAAAAATTGTTTCTAGGGTACAGAACTATAAAAGGAGAGTTCTCACTCTTCTGCTCAAGTCTGTGGCGTGGAAAGCCATGCCACCTATCTGAACTATTCCATTCCTGGTCATTCTTTGAGCCAGACCTCTTCACTTGTGGGAACAGTCTCATGTTACAGTGTTTTGCCCTGGACCCTGAATAATAAGGCTCTTCTGGTATTTTCTTTTGATCTTCAAGTCCTGTTTTCAAACATACAATGATACTCAAGGAACTGGAAATGAAGGCTTCCATCAAAGTTGTAATTTGGTTTCAATAGCAAAGTTTACTTTCCTCGTTGTATACAAAGCAAGGTCTTGGTGGTTCAACTTGTCTTCTTATATGCTCGATTAAGGACAACAGATAATTCTTCTTCAACTTCTCTCTTTGCCTTTGAGCCTCTACAGCTGCATCTATGCAGCCTGGGTGCCTAAAAAGCAGTAGATACCACTACAGAGGCTGGACCTCATTGCTTCCAGTTATGTGTAGTTAAAGTAGGAACTATTTCAAATTAAGCTCTTTTGGATCCTGGTGTGTTGATTTTACTATCCAAAGACACTTACTATGGAGAATACATATCTGAGGTTTGCACCTGCTGGCCGTATCACATTAAAACATGGGTTTTGAGGTACTAAAGCATGGTTTATGATCAATGTGTTTCCAACTTGAAAGTGAGAAATGGCATGTATAAAAGACATAGGCCAAAAATATGAACAATTATAGACAAATCTTAAAATACCATTGGAAATATCCAGCTCTCTTGTAGAGTTTTTTCTGTCTGTCTGGAATTCAAGAGTAGATCATTGTGCATCATGACCAAAATATTGTCCAGTACAAGGCAAAGACATTGTTAATTTTCAGAGTAAATTGATATAGCATTTTAACGTGCTATATAATAATATATTCTTTGCCTACAGAAAATTCTTCTTTGACAGAAGCATGCTGAGACAAGATGATTTTCAGTTTAAACAAAAGTGTGTAAACAAGTGTGTTTTATATTCAACTACTTTTTCTATTCTATCAAAAAAATTTCACTGAAACGTGTACATTTTGACACATCTACTTTTTTTTCTTTGTGTTATGACTATTCTAAAAAATAGCAGAATATTTATATTTCATTAAATAAAGGTATAAAGAAGGATTTCTTCATTCTTGTTGTGTATGGAAAGTAAGTTTGCCTATTTAGCATTTTTTTCATATAGCTTTTGGACAACAGCGAGTGAAATCCTCCAATGCATTGTATTTAATTTCCTTGACTGTGAGGAGCAAGCATGCTTATTAACTATAATAACTCTGTGAATCTTTAAGGGTGTCATGTCAGTCTGGATGTACAGTTGGATGTAGATAGCAGAACTTTGACTCAGCATGTCACTTCTTAACTTGGCAAGTTTGAGAAATGTGAGAAACGAGACCTGCAAAATGAAACATTACCTGACAGCAGCCAGCCTTCCAGACTGAAGAATCCTACTATAAAGCAACCTTGACAAAAAAGTGTACCACTCTTAGGACCTTTCAGATTAGTGGAGTGATGCAGCTTTATTATCAGACATTGTTCAGTTCATCATAAACGTCTCACTGCCACTGCACCTTATGTGGGAAAAATGGCTATATAAAAGCATACCATATTCCAATCTAATTCACACAATGGCTTTTTTTGGTAATTAAGATCCAAATGACCTTAAATTTCTAGGGATTTTCTATTACCAGTGTGAATCTAATGATTTAAAATGCCTAAAACACTTGGTGTCACTGCTTAAGAAGAGGAGTGGAAAGAGATCTTTGAAAAGTAATAAATAAGATTTATTTAGAGATTCAATTTATTTCTAAATGACCACACCAAATTGATTTGAAAAAAATAGATGGAAAGAAGATATTTATAACTTTTCAACTGATGGCAGTATGTTTTTTAAATCCACCACTAAGAGCCTGTTCAGTGGCCATAAATATAAGCTCATAGAACAGAGTTTGCAATAAAATACTTGGTGTTGTTGCACAGAGATAGGAATTTACAATGAAAATTGTTTTATTCATGCTTTAGATCTTTTGAAGGAAATTATTCACTCTGTCCCTTATTGACTATTTTGTACCCAAGAATATTCATGGATGTTTCTGTACTAAGTACCTGGCAAGAAGAATGTTCCTAATCATGTGAAGGCCAAAGTCCACCCTCCTCCCTAGCAGCCATACTGCCTAGCTTCATGAATTTCTCAGAGAAACCATGAAGCCTGACATTCTGGAAGAAGGGAGGAGACTTAGCTCCTACCATTTAAGGTCTTTATGACTTGAAGACATACAGTATGAATGACTCACATGCAGCAAAACTCTCATTTGATGAGTCTAATGCCTGTAATACTTTTCAGAAATACACACATGAAACAGTATATTCAAACCAAAACCAGTCCTTTGGAAAACTACAAGTGAAACGATCCTACAGTATTGTCATTTCTTGTTTCTGTCCTCCGTGCACCCTTTACTTAGACATTTATATATATTGATAAAATCCTCCTCATCTTTCTTTTTTCCAGCTTGATTTGTCCCAGCGCTCTCAACATTTCTTCATAGGAGAGATGCTCCAATTCCTAAGACATTTTACTGGCCTTTTGCTGGACTTTGTCCAGTACGTCCATCTCTTTATTGCACTGAGAAGCACAGAAGTAGTCTCAGTACCCCAGGTGTGGGGTCACCAGGGTTCAAGAGAGGTGAAAAATTGTCTCCCTTACCTGCCAGTGGCAGTCTTCTCGATGCAGTCCAAGATATTTTTGGTCTTTCTTGCTGTAAGGGAGTGTTTGCATTACCTTTGCAGAATTATCAGGCTCTCTGATGAATCCTCTAATAAACTGAAAAGATAGAGCTTTTGATTTTAGGTCTAACGATTGTTTCATTTTGTAGTTGCAGAGCTATGTGGAGCTCTTTTAATTTCTATTTTTGTTTGTTTTGGTTTTTAAACTCTAGGAGTACATGTCCACTCCCTTATATTTAGAGATCTCTCAGCCTTATTATAGGACCTCATTCTCCTAAAGAGTAAGTCACTTTTGTTAAGTTTGATATGCTTTAATACAACAAAACTAGTTTCCTAGGCTCTTGTGCTGGCCACTGCATTGTTGTGCCTCTTAGCCATTCTTACCATTCTCTAGTGAGATCTACACAGTCTGGCATTCTTTCCAGGCCTCTCATTTCCTTCAAAGATCTTCTTGTCATTAGGAAACACTGAAAAAGAGAAATTACAAAGCTTTAGTAACTTTTCTTGGGGTACTAACTGACCAATTCACCTTGACTAAAATTATACTGAAGTTTATGTTACAACCTCTCAAACCACTCTTCCCCTCATGTCACAGCCAACAAATCACAGTCAGCAGAAGAAAAGCTGGCTGACCCTTTAGCAGATGACCCTTTCTTTTAATGCAAAGTGGGATTCTGAAGAGCAAAAGTATCAATCTAATAATTAAAAATAACTGACCAGCCTTTGCCCTAAGCCAGCTAAACCCATATGACCTTCTCTTCTGTCGTTGTTGCTGCTGAAAACAGCAGTCTTCAGCAGAGCAGAGAGCTGAGATGGTGAATTTCTCACTAGTTCTTGTCTGTTGTGCCCTTTGGTTAGTTTAAGTAGATGGTGGTGGCATAATGATTGTATTCCTACCTCATCTGCCTAAAATTTAGGGTCCTAACTCAACTAGGAGTCAATCTACCTTCTCTTCACACTTCTGTATTCTCATCCTAACACATCTCCATCAGCCTAAAATCTCTCTAGGTGTCACTAAAGGAGGAATTTACTGGTGTCCCACTTGAGATGTACTCACGTCTCCTTTTATTTAGCTAAAATGAATAATGGATAATGAGGTAGCACAGCCACCACTAGAGAGAGCTCTGATACTAGAGTTATGATCAAGTCCTATTTTATACAAGTTGCTATACAAGTTGCAGAGTTCAGGGCCAGTTGCTTGAATGGATGGAGTGTCAAAAAGGGAACAGCAATACAACATATAAGGAACTTCAGTGTATTAGGAAAGATTTTAGACTCAATGTTATTGGACTGTGATTGGTCTAGAGAAAAGAGAGAGAATGTTTTTCTAGTTTGGCTTCTTTCCACTTTAATTCAGCAGTTTTTTTGACGTTTCACTTGCAATACTTGCTGCTCAGCTACTCTGCTTCATGGTTTATGACTTGATATTGCTTTCAAGAGAATATAGGATGAAAATAGAATACTGGAA
>WEIU01004925.1:1511-17486 GCA_013389925.1 Aegithalos caudatus | reverse complement strand
CAGAAGAATGGCGGGGGGGTGGGGGGGAATGTGATTTATGAAACATGTCATTTATTTTTGCTTAGGTATTTCAGTAAAATTTTTGCAATTTTCAAAACTCAGTACATCCACATAGTTTGACTATTTAAATGGGATGTATCTTTGAGCAGAGAAAGTACTCGTATTCTTCTTTCATTGACACCAGAAAATAAATATACCAGGGTTACCAAAACAGTGCACTAATTTTTGTGGCTTTATTATCATAGTCATAGTATCATCTTAATATCATATCAAAGTATTATTGTCTTTACTGAATGTGAGATATGAATTCTATCAAGATGAGGACTGACAGTGCTTGAATAAGTAAGGCCAAACAGGCAATTTCATTGTTTTTATAAGTACTGCAGGAAAGGTACCATAATTTGGTCAATATTCCTCTAATAGTTTCTCAAATGTGACGTCTGTTATTCCACCACAATGTTGGAGTAGGGCCAACATGGCAGGCTGTGTGAGTAAAACAAGAATCAAATACTCTGTGACAAAGTCACAAAGTAGAAGCCAGTTTTCAATACCTATATGTCAAAGCCATATTTAGCCTCTGTTAATTCCATAGGCTGCAGAAGAACATAATCCCTCAGATTTGGATCAATCATCCCAGCCATGTAGTATGCCAGCTACAGAATGTCTTTATCTTTCCTCCTAGCTATTTAGATGGGACTTCTTTTTCAAAATACACATAACCTTCTTCGTAAATTTTGTTCTGTGAGACTCTGAGAACAGACACTACCCTTCCACTTTCAGCAATAAAGTGATGGTGCTTCAAGTTTCTTTCCGAGAGAGCTAGATGTTCCTTCACCCTCCTCTGTAAGAGCAATCAGCAAACAGGGCAGTCTGCCCAACACTTCATCACTTCTTTCACCCAGCTTGGCCTGGATCACTTGAAGGGATGGGGCATTCACAGCTTCTCTGGGCAACATCTCCCAGTGCCTCACCTTTCTCATAGTAAAGGATTTCTTCCTCATGTCTAATCTAAATCGACCTTCTTTCAGTTTAAATCAATTACTCTTTGTCCTATTGTTGCCAGAATACATCACTATCACTATGTACACTAGCAAAATGTCCCTCTCCAGCTCTCTGGTACCTCATTACCCTTTTAGGTAATGGAAGGGTCCTGAAAGGTGTTTCTGGAGCTTTCTCTTCTCTGGGCTGAATCACCTCAAATCTTTCAGCCTGTCTTCACAGGATAGGTGTGCTAGTCTTACAATCATCTTTGTGTACCTGCTCTGTATTCATTCCAACAGGTCCATGTTGTTCTTATCTTTGGAGCTCCAGAGCTGGCTGCATTAATCCAGGTAGGGTCTCATGAGAGTGGAGCAGAGGGGAAAAATCCCCTCCCTCACCATTCTGGCCACAAAGCTTTGGATGCAGCCCAGGACATGGTTGGCCTTCTGGGTTGCAAGTGCACATTGCAACTCATGTTGAGTTTCTTATCAGCTAACACTCCCAAGTGCTTCTCCTCTCAATCCATTTGCTGCTCTGCCTGTATTTGTGCCTGGGGTTGCCCAGACTCAAGTGCAGGACCTTGCACTTGGCCTGTTGAACTTCATGAGATTTGCATAGACCCAACTCTTAACCCTGTCAAGGTCTCTCTGGATGGCATCCCTTTTCTCCAGCTGACCACACCATTTGATGTAATGGTCACGCTTTCTCAGGGTGTACTCAATCCCACTGTTCTTGTTGCTGACAAAATGTTAGATGCTACTGGTCCCAACACATACCCCCCAAGGAATGCCACTCGATGGGGGAATGCAGTTCAGAGACAGATTTGTTGGAATGGTGGGGGTGTCTATAATAATTTCTTAGGACCCTGTAGAAGCCAAGAAGATAAAGGGCTAATATGTGGGTCTCAATCAGTGTTAGCTTGATGGCTGTGGATTGTTGGTAACAATCTCTTGCCTCCCCTCACTGACAAAAGGGAATAAATGGATGCCACATGTCATGGAATCATAGAATCGTTAAGGTTGGAAAAGACCTTGAAGATCATCAAGTCCAACCTTCAACCTAGCACTACTGTTATGTTCAGTCTTGATTATAATATGGTTTTTGATGTTTTGATGAAGACCTTCTCAATTCCTACAGCCTAGTGGAAGGCGAGACAGATGAGACCACTATGGGGTAAGTGCACAAATTGTTGGAAGGATTATGGAACGAACTAAATTTTGCAAAAAAATCAGAAAGCTCATTGTAAAGAAAAGAGGGAAACAGTCAGAAAAGTGTCAGTAGTATATTTGAATTGATCTTTCAGCCACAAACACACACTCATTTTAACCAAAGATATATTTGAAACCTGAAATAACAAAGTTTGCTTACTATCTGAAGAAGTGAGTGTATGGAAAGAGGGGAGAGATGACATCTGACAGTGCTCCAGTTGGTCAAAGTCTGGTATAAAGTGGGCAGAAGACTGACCAGCAGGCAGGAGGGCCAGGGTGCTGCAGGGACTATTGCTTTCCCTCACAAGCTGCTTGAACTCTGCATGCAGCTGATTTGACTGCAGTGACAGTCAGTTTCACCTGTAGTGCACTGCCTAAATATTTCCTTGAAGCCTGCCCTTAGAAGAAAATGTACTGCAGGGAGGGAGAAAAATATATAGTGCCTTGGAAAGTACAAACAAAAGTAGGAAGTTTTAAAAATCATGGTATATATACCTAAAAAGCACCAGTTTCACAGCTGTAACCATTGCCTCTTTATAGCATTTTTTATAAACAGTTCCTTAAAATACTCATGGGTTTCTCTTTGGTAAAAAATGCAAAACAAACTTGATATTTGAATGAGCTCACTTGAATCAATAATATTATGCTGATTTAACCCAGTTGAGCATCTGTACCAAGATTATATATACAGGAATATAACACTACTCAGTAAAATCAGAATTACAGAATCACAGAATCATTAGGTTGGAAGAGACCTTCAAGATGATCAAGTCCAACCAATACCTTACACCTGAACTAAATCATGGCACGTAGTACCACACCCAGTCTTTTGTAAAACACATCCAGGCATGGTGACTCTACCACATCCCCCAGCAGAAAATTCCAGTACTTTATCACCCTTTCCGTGAAAAACTTTTTTCCTAATATCCAACCTATATTTCCCTTGGCACAGCTTGAGACTATGCCCCCTCATTCTGTCAGTTGCTGCCTGGAGGAAGAGACCAACCCCCACCTGCTTAGAACCACCTCTCAGGAAGTTGTAGAGAGTGATAAGGTCACTCTGAGTCTCCTTTTCTCCAGGCCAAACAACCCCAGCTCCCTCAGCCGTTCCTCATAGGGTTTGTGTTCCAAGCCCCTCACCAGCCTTGTTGCCTCCTCTGGGCCTACTCAAGTGTCTCAACGTCCTTCCCAAACTGAGGGGCCACAGCTGGACACAGCACCCAAGGTGTGTAGTATGAGTGCCAAGTACAGGGGAAGAATGATCTCCCTGGTCCTGCTGGACACACTATTCCTGAAGCAGGCCAGGATGCCATTGGCTTTCTTGGCCACCTGGGCACACTGCTGGCTCATGTTCAGCTGCTGTCACCAGTACCCCCAGGTCCCTTTCTGCCTGGGCACTGTGCAGCCACACCATCCCCAGCCTGCAATATTGCAGGGGGTTATTGTGACCAAAATGCAGGACTCGGCACTTGGACTTACTAAACTTCTTCTTATTGGCATCTGCCGATCCATCCAACCACTTTAGGTCTCTCTGCAGAGCTCCCTTACCTTCTAGCAGATCGACACATGCTCCCAGCTTAAGGTTGTCCACAAATTTATTAAGGAAAGGCTCAATACTCTCATCCATGTTGCCAGTAAAAATATCGAACAGAGCTGGCCCCAGAGACCAAATCACAGACCTCTGAGGAATACCACTGGTGCCTGTTCCCAGCTGGATGCAGCACTGTTCACCACCACTCTCTGGCCTGGCCATGCAGCCATTTCCTAACCCAGCAAAGAGTGGTCCTGTCCAAACTGTGGGCTGCCAGCTTTTCCAGGAGTATCCTGTGGAGACAGTGTCAAAGGCCTTGCTGAACTCCAAATAGACAACATCCACAGCATTTCCTGCTTCTACCAGGTAGATCACCTGGTCATAAAAGGAGACCAGGTTGGTCAAACACAATGTACCCTTCCTAAACCTGTGCTGGCTGGGTCTGATGCCCTGGCCATCCTGTAAGTGCTGTGTGATGACACTCAGTAAAAACTGCTTCATTACCTTACTGGGTACTGAGGTCAGGCTAACTGGCCTATAATTACCTGGATGATCCTTCCCACCCTTTTTGTGAATGGGTGTCACATTCCAGCTTCCAGTCATCTGGAACCTCACCAGTGGGCCAGGACTGTTGGTAAATGATGGAGAGTGGCTTCTCAAGTTCATCTACCATCTCCCTCCTCACCCTGGGATGGATCCCAACTGGGCCCACAGATTTATGAACATCCAAGTGGCTCAGCAGTTCTCTGGCTGACTCCTCCTGGATAACAGAGGGGCCCTTCTGCTCCCTGACACCATCTACCAACCCAGGAGGACAGTTGTCCTGAAGACAAGCTGTCTTCCCACGAAATAATGAGGCAAAGAAGGCATTAAGCATTTTTGTCTTCTTTTCATCTGAAGCTACTAAGTTCCCATCCAGTAGAGAACAAACGTTGGTGTTACCCTTACTTTTATGATTAATATATTTGTAAAAACATTTTTATTATCCTTAACAAAAGTTGCCAAATTAAGTTTGAATAGATCTTTGGTCTCTATTTTTTTTCCTACATGCCCTAGCAACCCCATTAAATACCTCCTGAGAGAACTGACCCTCCTTCTGAAGATGATACATCCTCTTTTTATCCCTAAGTTCCTTTGAAACTTGCCCATCCAGGCTGAACACTTTCCTCCTTGACTCGTCTTTTGGCATGCAGGGACAATTTGTTCCTGTGCCCTCAAGATCTCTGTTTTGAAGCACACCCATCTTTCCTGTACTCCTTTGTTTTAAAAGGTTTCTTCCCAATGAAGTCTCTCTGAATAAGTCTCCTAAATAGGTCAAAGTCTGACCTCCAGAAGTCCAATGTAAAAATCTTATTTATGTTCCTCCTGATTTCATCAAATATTGAGAACTCTATAATTTCCTGATCACTGTGTCCCAAGTGGCTTCCAACCACTTCATCTCCCACCAGCCCATCTCTGGGTAGTAGTCCCCACCCAATGGGCTCACTTACCAGCTGCAGCGAAAAGTTGTCCTCCTCACACTCTAAAATCTTCCTGGAGTGCCTCTTTTCTGCTGTATTAAGTTCCAAGCAGATGTCTGGTAGGTTAAAGTCACCTACAAGAACAAGGGATGGTGATCATGAAATGTTCTCCAGCTGCTTATGGAATAAGTTATCCACCTCTTCTTCCTGTTTGGGTAGATGATAACAGACTCCCAGTAGGACATCAGCCTTGTTGGTCTTCTGCTTAATTCTTACCTGTAGGCATCCATCTTCATCATCATTAGTTTCAATTCCCATGGTATCAAAACCTCCCTAATGTAAAGGGCCACCCCTCTACCTCTTTCCCCTTTCTTGTCTCTTCTGAAGAGCTGGCAGCCATCCAGTGCAGTGTCCCAGCTATGTAAGTCATCCCATCACATTTCTGTGATGGCTACTACATCATAGCTTTGATGCTTCACCATGGTCTCCCAGCTCCTCTTGTTTGTTATCCATTCTGCATGCATTGGTATACACGCACCTCATCTGGGTTACCAATTTCACCTCTAACTCAGGCTTACCACCCTGGGGCATTCTTTTAGAGAACTCAGTTGCATCCCCTCCCCCCTTCAAACCTATTTTAAAGCCCTCTCAGTGAGTTATGCCAGTTCATGAGCTAAAATCCTTCTGGAGACCATCCAGTTCCAGCAGGCCAGGTGCTGTAAAAGTTGCCCCATGACCAAAAAACTCAAAATTCTGCTGATGACACAAACCCTTGAGCCACTTGTTGATAATATGGGCTCTTTTATTCCTTTTTCTCTGCCATCAAAGGGACTGAGCAGAACGCTGCCTGTCCTCCTGCCCTATCAACCACTTGACCCAGTGCCCTAAAGTCCCTTTTAATTGCCCTGATGCTCCTCTTTTGAACCCCTCACTGTCAGCCTGGAATATCAGCAGTAGGCAATAATCAGAGGGCAGAATTTACCCAGAGAGTCTCTCGGTAATATCCCATACCCAGGCCTCAGTTGCCATATAGGGCCCTCTGTTCCCCTCATGTCACCCACTATGACTACCCTTCTTTTCTTTTTGATATTACAGGTGGTGATCCATCTGACAGATGAAGTGTAATTGGGAGGGTCACTGGGCAGATAATTTTCTTCTACATCATCTGTCTGACCCTCTGAATCCAGGGCCCCATACCTATTCTCAAGTGACACCTGGGTAAATGATGGGGGTCAGGAGGAATTTTTATTTCCTCCCAAAATAGGAACCCATTTCCACTGCCTTCATGCACCAGGTGTCCAGACTCCTATTGCCTGACAGTAGGAGGCATCGGAGTCCTCTGACTCTGGGTGGCCCTCCCTCAAGATTGAAATACAAGGATGAAATACATAACACAGATTAGCTACTCTAAGCAAGAAATTAATTTCTCTAACGTGGCTTCAGTATTGTCTAGTGAACTACAGTGCTTTGAAATATAACTATTGTCATGTATTTTACCTGTTCCACAATCGTCTTTTGTGTAGACTGCCTTTCATATGGAAAATCCCCAGAAATGATACTTGGAAGTAAAGGCTTAAGCACTTTTTTTCTCATTGCTTGTGTTTCCAACAGATCAAGGACATTGTCTTAATTTATATCAGAAGAAAATTGTAATTTTAAAAAAATCTCTTACAATTACACTGATTTAGAATTAAAAAAAAAAAACCTAAGAAATAAAATGTGTTATTAATTTTTTTTTTTCAATGAAGGTTTGGAAAGAAAATAGTAAAGCAAAGGAGTAGCAGAAGGAGTCTGTGTGTTGTAGAATCTGAAGTCTCTCACAACATGAGCAAAATTATATTTGACTACAGTAAAACTTTATCTCTATACATTTAAAAAGCTGCAGTCAGTTGTCATGAAGGTATTGAACATGCAGTTTGAATGCACTTCCAGTACACATGGAGGAGACTTACAAAAGAGAGAAGAAAAGGCAGGTGCTGAATCCTGCAGGGTACAAGGAAACTAGGCCCATTTTGACCTCTGGAGGAGGCATACTCTGAGACTAGGCTTTTATTTGGAAGGGACCTACATTTAGAAGGGACAATCTAATCCAAATGCCTGACTTATTTAGGGCTGACCAAGTTAAAGCATGTTATTGAGGGCACTGTCCAAATGCCTGATAAACACTGACAGGCTTAGGGCATTGAGCACATTTTTAGGGAGTCTGTTTACCTGATTTGGGTTCCTGTGAGAGGCTTGTAGATTTTCTTGTCAGCCAGACTGTGAAAAGGGAGAAATTCATGGACACCACAGTGGAAGATGCACATAGAATGTAAAGCTAGTAACACAGGACTGTTCTGTCACACAAGTGGAATGCAAAAATTTATTTCAAAATAAATAGAGTCAGGGAGATGGAGGTAGGGATAGAGCCAACAAAGCATGAGTTTCACAGTTTTAACCATTATATTTTCATAGAATCTTTTATAAATGGATCTTAAAACACAGGTTTCACTTCAGTAAAAAATGCAAAACAAAGCTGAGATTTGAATAAACTCATTTGACATGGGAACAAGACCAACAGCAAAGGAAGGTATGCAGGACTAAGGATTTTCTGCCTAAAAGAAAATTCTTGACAGGAATTAATGGCCAAGTTCTGATAATATTCTATGGTCAAACTCAAGTATTCAATGCTTTCTTAATAGGTGGATGTTGTGGTTTGCCACTGGCCCAATGCAAAGCTCCCACAAGAGTTGCTTGCTCACACTCCCCTGCCACAACCGGGCAGGGGAGAGAGGAAAAAAAGTTAACGAAGTCTTCATGAGTGAGATAAGGACCAGGAGAAATATTTCAAGGGCAAAGCAGGCTCAACTTAAACTGCAAAATGATTCTTATTACTAAGAGACTTGGAGGAGGACAATGAGAAGTAAAGTCCCTAAAACACTTTTCCCCCACCCCAGCCACTCCTTCCTTCCTGCTGGCAGTGCAGGGAGACAGGGCGTGGGGGTTTTGGTCAGTTCATCACCAAGATTTTTCTTCCACTGCTCCGGAAGAGGAATCCTTCCCCTATGACGTCGTGGGGTCCCTCCCACAGGAGACAGTTCTCCATGAAATTCTCCAGCTCAGGCCCACTCTCGCGGACAGCAGCCAAACCACACCTGCTGCAGTGTGAATTCCCCCCCCAATACTCAGTCAGTCCTCCCAAAACTGTGGCAACATGGGTCATTCTTTCCATGGGGTGCAGTCCTCCAAAGACAGGCTGCTCCATCCTGGAAGCAGGGCCCCCTCTCTCCACTGGGTCTCCCATTGGATCACAGCCTCCACCAGGCATCCACCTGCTCCAGTGTGGGCACCTCCCCCACGGGCTGTGGGTGGATCTCTGCATTCCCTGTGAATGCCCATGGGCAGTAGGTGGATATCTGCATCCCTCATGGATCCATGGGATGCAGGGGCACAGCTGCTTCACCATGGTCCTCACCACAACCTGCAGAGGAATCTCAGCTCCAGCATGTGGAGCACCTCCTCTCCCTCCTTCTGCACTGACCTTGGAGTCACCATGATGTTTTCCTTCACATGTTCTCACCTCCTCTACTTCTCTGACTAGAAGCAGAAAACCCCATGACTGTGTTTTGATTTTCTTTTTAAATATGTCATCACAGAGGAGTTACCAACCTCTCTCATTGGCCCAGTTTTGGCCAGAAGCATGCGCACCTTCAGAACCATCAAGCATTGGCTCTGCTGGATGTGGTGGGAAGCTTGCAGCAGCTTCCCACAGGAGCTTTGTGGCCCCCTCTGCTACCAAAAACCAGGCCATGACAAACCAACACAGTGGATGAAGAAGAAATAAACTTGTGACGATTTGAAGATTTGTAAAACAGATTAGAAAGACAGAAAAATTAATTGCATGTGGATTTTTAACCTAGATGGAAACCTGCAATTGTATAAACTTTGTTTGTTTGTTTTAAGTTAGTTTTTGGTGCATATTTGAGAAAATTTCATTGGCAGTCCGAGTCTATACTTCCAGATTAAAACAAATTCCTACCATTTCCAGCATAAGAACAAATTAAGAGCTTTATCCATGCAACTGTGCTTGTACTCAGTTATCATTTGCCCACATAGAATGAAATTTAGCAGGCATTACATATTAATTGTCTATTTTCATTATATAGGTTGTGTTTTACAGGTATATTTAATACCCTGATAATGTAATCTTTTCAAGTCTGAGTAGTAACCAATTCTTATTAAAACTATACTTTTGCAAAAGATTCTTTAAAATCTCAGAACCAGATGACAAAGGAAAAGAGAATATGTTGTACTTAATGGACCTGACTGTAAACCCTATCTCAAGTTAGGCATGGCTCTTTAATATTTGACCCTAGTAGATCTACCAAGTCCTAAATATTTAGGACTGGCCTAATCTACATGAGAAAAAATAGATGTTGAAAATAGAAGAAAATGAAGTACTATAAATCAGTTGATTTGGAACTGACAGGAAAGGATGAAACAGGAGTTAGACATTCAGAAATAACACCAATTAGTAAGAAAGTGGTCCCAACAAGCACATACCAGAAAATATCTGGCTAGTTCTGAGGCAGCTGATGGTATTGTCAAATTCATCTATTATGAAAGCAAACGGACATTTATCAAACATAGAGAATTTGTAAAATGACACAACTTTTGGTCATACAAGATGCTGAAACTTTGGAGTTCTAGGCCAAGAGAAAATGTACCAGCTGTTGAACAGGTGAAAACTGTGGACAAGTCTGGAGAAAAATCAAATAATTCATGTTTTATGTAAAATAAGCCAGCTTTGGAAATTCTCAGCAATTCAAAAGACATGAGAAATCTTTACAAAAACTTCATTATTGTAGTCAATCATTGTTTTGTCACACATATATTAAAAAATTACAGAAAAGAGAATATTTCCTCTTCATATGATTTATTTAAAATGTAAAATTCATCTCTTTGCTGTACTTCTTTCCTTTCCAGATCTTTTGGAATTTTTTTTCCCAAAACAAGAAAAATATCTGAAACAATGTATTTATCATAATGACATTTTATTTTCCCAAACTATTTCAAGGCAGAAGAGTGATTTCTAACAAAGTGATTTTACCAACACTTACTGTAGTTCACTTTCTTAAAAAACATTTTATTGGCAGTTGCAGTAAAAACTTAAGCAAGAGGAACATTAAAATACCTTGAATATTGACAGAGGCACAGTTATTATAAAGTCTGGTTTTGATCAATCCATCCTTTTTTTGATCCTTGTTATTGTACAGGCTGATTTTATTCAGTGTCTTTGTCCTCTGTATAGAATGGAGGGGCAATTACTACACTGAATTCAGAGAGCATGATGAACTTTGTTAATGCTCCACCCACCAGACTAACCTATCTATTTCAGTCACTTCTTTCTCTTTGGTCTTCTACAACTAGGGCAGCAGTTTTCTTCTGTCACATGTCTATGAAGAAAAAAGGAGGGGGAAAGAAATAGATTTATTGTATCTCTTAAGGGTCACAATTGTTTCTCCTTCAGCACGAATGCCAGAAAGTTGTAAACATATAGAAAACCTTTTAGTGTGAGTACAGTCTCTTAATTAAAACTACTCTCTCTCTTAAATATAGTTCTCTCAATTTTAATCTAGTAACATTTTGCCCTGGTGGCAGGTATCCAGATCTATCGTTACAGTGCAAGATGATTCAGTGGCTTTCTAGCCCCACAAGGCTCTCTACTTTATGAAAAGTATGGCAGAGAAGAAGACAGGAAGTAAAATGATGAAGGAATAATTGAAACACAGGAGCTCAATGCACCAAAACGAAGAAAGCTGACTCGATCAGTCAGAGCTGCTGACTGAAGTAAACCTCAATACCAAATATCTTGATGTTACTTAAGGGAGTTGTGCAAAAACATCTAATTGGCAAAGAGGCAGAAAAAAGAAAAAATGATTCCATCTTCAACAGAGGCTATGAAAGACAAAAATTTTCCTTAAAGAATATGCTGGGTATGTCTCATTGTAGCCTGTTGTAGGAACCATTATTTTCTTGTTTACTTAAGACTTTGTATTATTAGTCATTAAACTAAATTAACTAAATACCATAGTAAAAATTGGGAGATATTTTGTCGATATTAGTTTTCACCCTTAGTTCTGATTTTTTTTTTGAATAGTAATATTATGAAAATAAGATTGACAATCCCACTGATACTTGAAAATATGCTTTTTCTTCTTAACTGCACATTCAAATTTTCCCAAGCTATCTCACGAGATATGATGCGCAGCCTGTTACTGTTCAGCATTTTAGCCAGATCAGTAGTATCTGAAAGTCCTTCAAACCTCTGAAGTGTTAAATTACTGGACTGATTTCTGTCCTTGGTAAAGGATAACAGCACATATAACTGACATGCTGCTTGGTCTCAAACTGAGTGAATGAGCTTTGGGAATGTTGCAGAAGTTCCTAACTGGTCTCTCCCATCTGGAATGATCTCTGAAGGTTATGCAAAAACCATGTAAAGACACTTCTGTATTTACTGCACATGCCAAATCTGCTGCAAGGATATGCAGAAGAGCACTGATTTTCAGATTACCAACATACAGTTTCTCCAGAAAGATAAACTCCTTTCTATTAAGACACATTTTCAATAGATACAAGTTGCCAGTCTTCTAAACTAATATAAAGTCCAGAGAAAATTGACCAGTGTACTTTTTTGTTTTCTCTATGGGAAGGTAATTGACATTAATATGAATAAACTATCCCTCAGTATATGTCAAATGTAAGGAGAAATTTTGGAAACACAGGGGAATAGACCATTAAAAACTTTAGGCAACAGGATATGTGACAATATTATCAATACCTGCTCTTTCATAGAGCATTAAGCTATTAACATTCTTATTAGGTATTCAGTACTGATATTGTCAGCCTGAAGAAGAGGAGATAAGGAACAATATAGCTTTTGTACCATAAATTATACTGTTGTTGGATCCAAATTTGCCAAGGAATAAAGCAACAGGACTGGTAGCAAAAGAAGCAAATAAACAAGGTGACAAAACATAATGGGAAAAAAATACAGACATGCTGGAAATTCTTAACTGTCCGCTTGGCTTTATTCTGAGCTAAATTCAGGAAAAGTAAGTCTGTCTAAATTACAACATTTGATCATATTTTAAAAGCAGCCTTTTACCACCTGTTCCTACACTGATGAACTCCTGCATAATTTCCATTTTACCAAGGGAACTTTAAGTATTGCAAAGCGAATCACAGTGTGAGCAGTGGTGGCATTCATTAATATCAATAGTGGGGGGACTGATAATCCAGCACTAGCATGCCTGCTGCGTTTGGTAATCAGGATTCAATGTCTTGTTCTGCCACTAACTTGTACAGCCATTAGCAAAACTACATAAGTAAAATTTGTTTGGAAGATACAGATGGATGTGAGTTCAGTCTCATAAAGTTTTAACTGAGTACTCTGGAAGCTCTTGAGAAACAATAGTTAAGTCTACTAAACTAACATCCATTGCCTTTCAGAAATTGTGTACCATGCTACTTTAGAGCAGCCGTTTGGTTTCTGGTACAGAACTGGCTCATATCCTAGCATATGAGGGCACACTGAGTTCATGTCATAGACTCCCAGTAATCTCATCCTATTCCAATTTTTGAGTTAGCATATTTTGAGAAGTGATTTCTCTTAATTTGAGACATGGCAAATCACCCTAACTCACCATCTGCATGCTTCAACTCTTTGGCAAAGTCCAACAATATGAGTCAGGTGACATTTCCCTTAAGTCATGCTGTGTTATTTATCTCTGTGATAGCTGATAAACCACTATAAATGGCCTCATTACACAGGCGGCTTCTGCAAGTCACCTGAAAGCCTCCACTTCCCTTTAGAAACACCAAGGCCAATACCAATCTGGCTGGTCAAGCTGACACTTCTAGAATTTCTTCTCTGAGAAAGCCAGGTCTGAAATTTGGCGGTAAAAGGAGAAGAACTGCAACATTGACTGTCACTTCTCTTCAGCCTCAACCACATCCTTGTCCAACCCTAACCTTTTTTTTTTTTTTTTTTTTTTTTTTTTTTTTTTTTTTTTGTCTGTGAGGAAGCTACAAATACATGGTCCTCTAGCCCTTTCCTTTCATTTAGACTGAGGTTATACCACCTCTCCTAAGCCTTGTAATGATTGACACTTGAAAGCATAGGATTCCCTTACTTTACAAAAGCAGGGGTTTTTAAACACATGTAAGGTACACCAAATATATGGGCAGGAGTTTCATATTTTAAGGGGTTTTTTTGTTTGTTTTAGGTAATGACTATATGAAATTGTAAATAATTTTCTCTCTGATATTTTACATAACACAAAAGATTGTAGAAACTAGAGAGAAACTAGAGAGTTGTACTTTTATGAGGAATAGAATTATATCTGGCTTTAACTTATTAAAATTGTATATTTATCCTAATCCTTTATAATAGTTGTAACAAAACAATATGAAATCTAAAGGGATTCCCACTGGAGAACACATTCACTGAAATCTGTCATATAATAAAAATTTTCCTCTCAGACTTTTTCCCTTTTGCCTCTTCCCTCAAAGAAGGAGTTTTTAATTTATTATATATTTCATTAATTTTGATGTAATCTTTCTTTAATAAAGGAGTTGTTTTGTGGTTTTTTAAGATTATTTTCTCCCTGTTTCTGTTATACTTCTCTTTTGTGGGGTAAACTAAAGACTATATACTAGCAAAAATATTATTCTAACACAATTGAACATCCCATATGACTACAAATCACCTATATATATATATCAAAAATTGATATATTACAGAAATAATAAATCTTAAATCTTGTTATGTGTCAAGCTGTTCCTATTTTTTCACTATAAAAATAAAACAATAGTAACAGTATGATGTGCTCTGACAGAGACTACTGGATATGCTACCATAGAGTCCAGAATACATTAATGCTATAATTAATTAGAAATAATCAGCATTCTGGATTAAATTCCATCTTTATACATCTCCTAGTTATTCATAATCATCCACATGTTAGTGTGAAAATAATTGAAGCCTCTGAACTGCTTGAATTGACTATTGAAGGCTGATCATATACCACACATGGCACAGCTTGTCTAAGTCAGATAGTACTTTTGTTTTCCTTGACTGGATATATAAACTAATGTAAGTGAAAAATAATTATTAGTTATAAATGGGATGTTGGAGTCCAGGGCACATGGAAAATCCCTTGAGCTGCCCTGGGGGGTCCGAGACCCTGGTTTGGACCCCAGGAAAGCATAGCCTTTGACCTTAGTCCATGGGAAAAACTTCCAACACTCAGAGATTAATTAAAAACAACAAAGATCAGAAATAAATAGTAGTTTAGTCACAGGGTGAAAATTTATAGTTTTGGGTTTTTAGTATGGAGATAGATGAGAGCAAGATGGAAAATTCTGGGCTGTGTCTCATGTCTTCTTCTTCTTCTCATGTCTCATGTCTTCTTCTTATTCTAGTCCATTTTCTGCTGTAACTGTGGCACAGAGACATTGGTAGAATGGGTTTGATGTAGAAATTGCATTTAGAATAGGTAGCAATTTTTGGCACAAAACTGCAAATATAGTATGTTTTAAGAGTTAATTGGGCTAGAACCTTTAAAAGACCTTGAATACTTTGTCTGATGGGCTTGTCCAGCTGTGTTAATCAGCATGTTAAGCCAGGCACAGGAAACGTGAAGACCTTGAGGTAGAAACTGAATAAACATCTCAAAAGACCAAAGCTGCAAGTCCCGTTTATCTTCTTAACCCTGGCACTGGATTTTGTGAGGGAAAACCCTAATCAGGGGTTCCTGACAAAGGAAATGCCCACAACTAAAAAAAAAATAACCCAACCTTTTTATGGGGCTTTCTGCCCTGTAATTCTTATTGAGCTAAACCTTTCTGTGACTGTTTATGTCACTGAGTGTTTGGCTAAACAGCACAAAATTTGTGAAGATAAAGCCATTCACAAGATCTGTCCATGAGAGGCCTCCTCTCCCATCCTCTCTCCTCAACTTTCGTCTCCTCTTTTTTGTTCTTGACCTTGCATTATGTCTAGTCCAAGCAATTTTACCAGGAATGTCAGTCTATTATATCAGATACAGTTCAAGTAGGTTTTCCGCTCTAGTGGGAAATAATAAGCGAAACAAATGCAGCATACAGATATGTAGTTGTAAGAAAGAGAAACACATAGAAATGAAAAAGTTAAGAAAAAAGGGAAAATCAAAAATCTGAAAGGATAAGTCCAAAAAGGAATAAAACTTGAGTTTAAAATATGCATTAGAAGATGAGATAAGACTAAACAAATGAACAAACAAAACAAAACAGAGCAGAAAAGAAACCTGTCCAGCTAAAATCCTTGCATTAATCAGTAAAAAAGGTAAAGAGACTTCAATACTAGCATTTAAAGATGCTGGCATTTAAAACTTGGAAAGCTTTTTCAGCTGAAAACAGAAAAATCCATAGTAGGTCAAATAGAAACAGGAAGTTAAAAGAGCTAAAAGAGAATTTGAAGAGAATTTTGCAAAGGATGCTTATACCGATAATGAAAAGTTATTAAAATATAGCAAAATTAGCCAGCTGGGGAGTGGGTTGGATTGTTTGATGACAGGAGTTTTAAAAGGGGAAATCATAAATGATTAGACAATAGTGGAAAAGTTCAGTGAAGTACTGCTTTCATTTTTACAGAATGCACAGTATGCTGAGGAATTTCCCACCCCTTGTAAATTCTTTGTAGCAAATAGATCAGAGGACCTAGAACAATGCAGGGAAGCCCAAGAGTCCTGAATATAAAGGTTTCATGATG
>WEIU01004923.1:0-15276 GCA_013389925.1 Aegithalos caudatus | reverse complement strand
AAAAAAAACAACCAAAACACCAAAACCCCCCCACCAGAATACATTCAGAAAGCAGTAAAGATTTCTGGTTTTATTTTAGAAAATACATTTTTTCATTGTCAATAATAGGAATGAGAGCTGATTGAGTGATAAGTAGGTAACTTAGTTTTGGAGAATTTTTTGTCATAAGTACAAACCTCAATTAATTAGAAAACAAAGTAAAACAAGAAATCTAAATATTCTACTTATACTGTACTTGAAAATCTACACAGGATAAGCACCTCTCATGCATCTTGATTGAATGAATTTTAGCTCAGCTAGCATGTTCACTCCTGAGATAAATATATATGCATTTTATTATTTTATTATGTTTTTATGAAACTTATAATGCAATAAAAATATGGCCATTAGGGGCTAGACTATGTAGCATTTACTCCAATTTTTTATTTGACTACTAACTCACAATTTATTAGTTGTTATAATTGTAACTTTTTACTTACACAGAAATACAGAATACAGGGAAAATCAAAGAAAACTAGAAAGACCAGGTTTTCAGATTATCTCCTTGATATGAATGTTTATTTGTTCTGTGTTGTTTGGGTTTGCTTAAATCACATTCATTTTCCTCTGTTGTTTTGTTTTGTTTTTTTTTTTCTTTTACAAATGTTGACACAGCTAAATTTGAAAGAATTTAAATGTGTTCCATTTCTTGGTTTAGATTTATTCAGATATGCAATTATGTTGTGTTATTCTTTCCTGCATTTCTTATCTGAATCCTGCAGCCTTTTATTTGTTTGTCACTCTCATTTCTCCATATTTTTTTAATCCATCTTATTCTTTAACTAAGAAACATGCAAGATAAAACTTTCTCGAAAAACAATTTGCAGTAATACACAGTAAAACATGACTTTGTTTTTTGGCACCTTTCTGCTTTCTTCTATTAATAAATTCCCAATTTTCAACCCACACTCTGAAGAAAATATATTCACTTTCTAAATTTAATCATAAGACACCACAAAGGTAATTGGCATAGTACTTGAAATAGCAAGTTATATGTGATTATATCAGTGTCAGTTCTCAATAGCATTAATTTACTGCTGTGACATTAAGAATCCCTGGAGCTTCACATACTAAATATTTTCTCTTGTCTCTGATAGTTAATACATTCCATAAGGAAGTGCATTTAAGATTTATGAAATCAAGTTGGTATTTCCAAATAAACCTTTCTGAATTTTTTTGTTTTACAGGAATTAAAGAGATATCTTTTGTGTTGTCTTCAAAAGTAACTACAATTTCTTTGGTCTTAAGGCAGGTATATTCAGCCAAATAACTTCAGTGGTGATAAAGAGTTACCTGCCTTCCTCATCTAACCAATGGAAATTTTCTTGTTACTGGGCTAGAAGTCCATTCTCTTTAAGGGCTTATGGTGTAACCCAGTAAAAACATACTAAGATAGCAAAATACATGTGATTATTTTTTTTTCTTTAGTGAACCTCAAATATATTAAGCTTTTTCCTAACACAGAAACAAATACAAAGTCCAGCACATTCTCTGAAGGAAAATTGATTTCCAACACTGAAAATGTTATTATCTAAAGTATCTACAGAAGTTGCAGCACTGTGAGATACATTATCTTAATACAACTGAATATTGTATCTTATTATAATAGAACTGGTATTATCTGAGCACCAGTCCATTCTGCAGTCCCTTTTTAGTAGGGTTCTGCATAAATGAGGCAACAAAAGAGAGAGACAACTATTAATGACACACTACAGAACAGGCAATAATTAGAGGGGTGGAGAAAGAAAAAAAGTTTTACAATCACTATTACTTTTTCTCCTAATTTTTCTACTCCTTCTGAAGTCCTCAATATATTCTCCATTTCTGTTTACCTTAAAAGGCATGTTGATTTGTTATTCATTTATTAATGGATGCTAATTGATATTGATCTCAATGTCATCTTTATTATCAACTTCTGGTGAACAAATTATTCTAAGGTGATATAATTGGACTGAATTGCGGTCCCAAAGGCATAATCAATATACATAACAAAGTCTGAAGAAACATTTCTGCTTTGAAGCACATTGCAGTTAAGGAAGATTTGTTTAGAAAGCACGGATAAAAACAGAGGAACAGGACATTTACAAAGAGATGGTAGGAATACGAGGTATGATAGATATCAGGAAAGAACAAGAGAAGGTTGCTGACACCACAGACAGGTTTAATTGGAAATCAACTCCTATCCTTCACTGGATCTGTGTAGGATCAAAGAGTCATATACAGGGAAGATGAGATACTTCCTTACTCTTTTTGTAGCTTTGCAATTGGCAAAACCAATGAAGTCAGAAACAAAAAACAGCAGTCAAACCTGCACTTTACATTGAAGTAGAAAAACCCCTCTTATGTCCCAATTTCAGCTGGGATGGTGTTGATTCTCTTCCCAGTAGCTTGCCCAGTGAGTGCTGTGCTTTTTACTCATGTGAGAATCATGTTGGGAGCACACTGATATTTTAGCTTTTTCTAAGCAGTGCTTTCCCTGAGTCAGGGACTTGTCAGTGTCTCATGTTCTACCAGGGCTTGCACAAGAACCTGGGAGGAATCACAGCTGGGACAGGTGACCTAAGTGAGACAAAGGGATATTCCAACACCATAAAATGTCATGAAAACTGGTTTATATGGTAAACCATAGTAGCTGGTAGGGAGAGGACGAGTCCTTCTTGGACACTTGCAATGGTCAGTGCACGGTGAACAACTATATTGTGCATTTCTGTGGGTTTTATTAATATGTCTTTCTCTTTTTCATTAAACCTTTTATTTTTATTATTACTTTGTTTATTATCAAAATTAGCTTTTATTTATTTTGTCTAGCTTCAATTATCAAACTACTCTTATCTCCCATGAGTTTCATTTATGTGTTTCAATCTCTTTCCCACCTCACCAAGGGGGTTGGAGGGGAGTCACTGAGCAACTGCCTGGTACTTAGCTGCTGTCTGGGATTAAAGCACTACAATATGAAAAAGTGTATAAAGATTATGTGTTAAATGATATCTAGTAGAAATGCATGAGCTCCTCTGTCATTCTGATTTGCTGCATCATTGTTGGTATCTGTCTCCTGCAGGTCCTTGTCATTACAAGTTTCCATTCCTCCACATTGTCCTCCTTTCCATGTATGTTCTATCCCTCCCCCTCCCTCCTGTGTGTGTCATTAAAGGAATCTCTTGCTGTTTTGTGCAGACTGTGGGTCCTCTACATTTGGAACCATAAACTCGAACTTCTTCTCAGCTAGGCAGTTTATATTATAAGCAAAATCTCTGAAAACTGAACACTGAATAAATTGTCTGGAGGCTTTTGTTGTCTATCACCACTGAGAAGAGACAACAGTCAGACAATATGGCATATTCGCTTCTACCATATAAATTAGAGGAGTTTTACAATTGTAGCTACTTGCTTAATATCATATTAGAAATATAGTTATATCCCTGTGCTACTTTAATCATATTGAGGAGTTCTAGGGCTGAATAGTGAAAACAATTCTATGAGCACTACCACAGCAATGTCATTGCTATGCAAGAGGTGTTTCAATGAAACACCACTTATTTTTGTGGAGGGACAGATTCTCAAGTAGGCTACTCCTGTGCCAGAGAAGACCAGGGTAATAAAAGCAAGTCCTTCTTTGGAGATTTGTAACTATAATGGAAAAGAAAATAATATATTTACTGAACAGTAATAGAATGCTTTCTAATAACACTCAGATTGAAATATTGCCAAGTCTTAGGGAGTAAGGGAAATGATACATCTGTATGAATAGGAGATTATTTTCTCCAGCAATAAAATGAATGATAGAATGGTTTATTACTTTTGCTAGAAAATTTATACTGACAAGTATACCCACATAATTCATTGCATGACAAAGAACATTGCATTGTCTTGTCGAAGAAAATCATCATTTTAATTTAAGATGAATTGTATTTTAGTAGGTGATATAGACTTCATAGATCACAGATCTGAGTAATGAAACTGATTTAAAGAAAACAGATAAGATATTATTTTAACAATTACCTGATTAGAACAACTTAGCCCTTTATCAGGGTTGCTGGCATTTTGAGGAACCAATTCATTTTATGAAATAACATACTTTCTATAATATCAAGATTTAAATTTTAAGTATACTTCAAGGGATCCGAGTTGTTTCACATACTGAAGGGAAAAAATAATTCTGTCATCCTGTGCTCTCGTAGAATTGTTTTAGAAAATTATGGTCCTTCTGGAGACATTTAATCTCTCATTTTATTTGAATCATACAAAGAATGTTATTATTAGAAAAAAGTCCTCAAAGGGTCTCACTATGTTAAATAGAAAAGGGCTAAGACATAACATATTGCTGTTATGACGTGATATGTAAAAAAGGAATTATCTTAAGCTCTTTCATCTAGGCAAAAGTGTGGGCGGAAATCTTTTCCACAGACACTAAAAAGTTTTTTCAAACACATTAATGTTAAAAGGCAGCGTAGAAATAACATAGGCTTGTTACAGGATGAGGATGGTCACCACCCAAACAGGGACATGGACAAGGCAGAGATGTTTAATGTATTTTTAGCCTCTGTTTTCAAGACAGATGGTGGACCAAGGGGGTCTTAGTGCCCTGAACTGGAGGACCATGACTGTGAGAATGATCAGCTCCCAGGGGACCTTGAGCCAGTGCAGGCAGGATCTTCCATTGTAGCCCAATTCCTACAGATCCATGGGGTCTGATGGGGTTCATTCAAACATCCTCAAATATCTGGCTGTTGTTAATGCATTTCTTGATGATTTTTGAGCAGTCTTGGGAATCTGGAGAGGTCCCAGGTAGCTGGATCCTGGTAAACATTGTCCCAATTTTCAAGAAAGCCAAGAAGAACCCTGNAATGGGTTAAAATAATAGCAGATCACTAGAAACAGCAATGAGATAAGGAAAACAAAACAAAACAAAACAAACAAACAAAAAAACCCAAACAAAACAGTAACATCAACAATAAGTTGTATTATATACCAAAAGTATAAAAAAGAGAGAGTGATTCACATGCACTAATGCTCACTGCAGGCCCTGAGACAATCAACAATGACAGACAACTTTCCCTCTCCACTACATTGGGTTTTTTTACAACTGGAAGTCACACCCTTCTTCTCCAAAAGGCAAAAAGTCCCTCCACCTCCTCCTCCCCACAATGACACTATGCTAGAATAGCATAAGGGCCTGGCCACAGTCCCTGACACCCTCAGTCACACTGCCTCACAGCTACTGCAAGAAATTAACCCTGTCTGGGAAAAACCCAGGACACAATCTCAGTTCTGTTCCCAGTAAAATCATGGAAAAAATTGTTCTGGGATGTATTGAAAAAACTGGAGGACAACACAGTCATCAGTCACAGCCAGCACAGCTTCATCAGCGGAAAAGTCCTGCTTATCAAACCTGATTTCCTCCTACAGCAGGGTAAAAGTTGATCAAGGGAAGCCAGCTGATATAATTTTTCTGGATCTCGGCAAAGCCTTCCAGACTGTCTCTCCCAGGACCCTTCTGAGCAAAACATGCAGCCCACAGCTGTATAACAGTGTTACATGATGGCTGAGCAACTGGCTCACGGGGCTGATCCACAGGTTAGGTACAGAGGATTAAAGTCAATGGGGCAACCTTCACTAGTGGGTTCCACAGGGCTCCATCCTCAGACCTCTGCTCTTCAGCATCTTTGTTAATGACCTGGAGAGAGGACTTGAAGGAACAGTAAGTGTGATAACAATACTAAATTTGAAGGAAATGTCAACTTGCTGGAGGACAAGGAAGCCTTACAAAAAGACCTTGATAAATTAGAGAGATGGGCATCAACTACTACATGATCAACTATATGGATATTTAAAAGGGCAAGTGACAGATTCTGCACCTGGGATGGGGCAACCCTGGATGTACAGACAGACTGGGGAATGAGGTGCTGGAGTGCAGCACCATGGAAAGAGACCTGGGAGTCCTGGTCCCTGGCAAGTTGGATCTGAATCAGCAGTGCCCTGGCAGCCAGGAGGGCCAACCCTGTCTTGGGGGCATCAGGCACAGCATGGCCAGCTGGGAAAGGGAAGGGATTGTCCTGCTCTGCTCTGGGCTGGGGCAGCCTCACCTCGAATGCTGGGGGCAGTTCTGTATGCCACAAAATAAAAGAGATATAAAGCTTTTAGAGATCATCCAAAGGAGGGCTATGAGGATGTGAAGGGTCTGGAGGGGGACACCATACAAGGAGAGGCTGAGGTCACATGGACTGTTCAGCCTGAAGAAGAGGAGACTGAGGACAGACCTCACCATGCTCTACAGCTTCCGCATGATTGGAAGAGGAGGGGCAAACAATGATTTTTCTTCTCTATGATAACCAGTGCCAGGACCTGAGGGAATGGCCTAAAGCTGTGTCAAGGGAGGTTGAGGCTGAATGTCAGCCTTTGCCTAGAGGGTGTCTAGACACTGGAATGGGCTCCCCAGGACAATGGTCACAGCACAAAACCAGCCTGAGTTCAAACAGTGTTTGGACAATACTCTCTGACATATGGTGTGATTCCTTGGGCTGTGCTGTTCCCAGCCAGGAGCTGGACTCATTGATCTGACAGATCCTTTCCAAATCAACTGATTCTATGATTCTATGATTCTATGACTCTATGATTCTATGGCTCTATGATTCTATGATTCTATGAACTAGTCCAACCTTTATTCACAAAAGAAAAAAGCACCTAAATATATTTATAATGTAATAGCAGTCCTTTTCTTTTGCATATTTTGATTCTAGAAAACTAATGAGAAACCAAGTACAACCATACTCCATAATTCTGAATCACATAAAGCCTGATGCAAATTAGATTAGTATAGAATTGGATATTCAATTATATCCACTGTAATAATAAGAAAAACATGAAACAAGGTGAAATCAGGAAGTTACTCTGATACATTTAACAAGTAGGACATACGAATTACTAAATTAATGCAAGCTCATTTAAGTTGTTGAATAAGGAAACTAATTTTTAAAACAATTTTAGGTTTATTTTAAATATAAGTTAGGGAGTTTGTTTTGGTTTGTGTTGTTTCTTTTTTCTCTTTTATTTCAGAAAAAGATCCATAATTTTTCCAATTTCAAACATTAAAACCAAAAAATAGACTAGTTTCAAAATTTTTTTATGAAAAAAAAGGAATGTTTCCTCTAAGGAAAGACATACTGTCCATTTTAGCTGATCTCTTATCAGAATATCTCCCTGGATTGGGATAAATGAGAGCTGTTGATTCCAACACTCACACCCATTGATATATTACAGAGCAGTCTGAAATCACTACTACAATAGTGTATTCTCTATCATAGGAAGGGACTGCAGAACCCAAAGTAGGGTTCCATGGTTTCAAAGACCAATAAAAATTAGTAAGTTACTTAGTTCCTCTAAGTGAAGGAAACAGGATGGGAATCAAACATAAAGTTTCTTCGAAAATTTTCAGCAACAGTTAAATTCTCTCATGTATTGTGTCTGTAGCATTTAAATCCAGAGTTTTAGTTCTACTGTATTTCCTCACTCCTCTAGTCAGCTGTTTCTTTTCATCTAGAAAAAGGCCAAGATGGAGTTTCTGTGGGAGGCTCAAGACCTGTAAATCAGTTTCATGACTAAGTGAAAAGACAATGTCTGATCTGCATAATTACAGTGGCATAGATCTTACTATCAGTTGCTGATTAGAGACTACTGAACATATATATTAGATTTTATGACTAGATTATAATTCATGAGAGGAAATGAGAGGATCAAAGAACACAAGTAACAGGAAGCTGATGCAGTCTGTTCTGCAACTTGAAGTCCATTGTCACTCTCAGGCAGTGAAATACCTACCTTAGTGACAGAGATTTTAAATCTGTCTTGGTCAAGTTGCACTTATTTTTCTTGAACAGTCAAATCAATTAATTCTAGATTCAGAATAAAGTTTTGGGTAGTTAGAGATTTTCTTCTTAACATGAGAGTGAAATTGAAGTACTGATTTACACAAAAAACTTGCCCAGTTTTGACAAAATTAATTCAAAGAGACAGTGC
This sequence comes from Aegithalos caudatus, assembly GCA_013389925.1. Classification (NCBI taxonomy): domain Eukaryota; kingdom Metazoa; phylum Chordata; class Aves; order Passeriformes; family Aegithalidae; genus Aegithalos; species Aegithalos caudatus. Next base: position 7,224 of record WEIU01004923.1, on the reverse strand, counting down.
TTTGGTTTTGAATTCTGCCCAGCAGTGAAGGAGAGTGTAAGATCCCAATATTAAAGTCGTATTCCTGGCAGGTCATAGATTTTTAGGGAAAGCGCTAAAATCTCCCTCTCCCCAGTTATTCCTAATCTAAATCTCTCCCTGCTGGGTGTCTTACAAAGCATACCAGGCTGTTGACAAAGATAGATTTGTCCTACATAATCAGGGGGATCTCATCTTTCCAAACAGCTATTGATCCGCAGAGGGTTAAAAAAATTCTATTGTTCTGTTTATTTTCAACTTGGAATACTATAAACCATCTTCATTTGTTCAAAGACTCTTCTAAATCCTTCATGTAATTTTCAGACTAGGTATTTCAGTTGATTCATTAAATTTACAAGATGTATGTCATTCTCGGGTTCCTTGTGCAGCATAAGTATTTCTCTGTGTAAAATATTAAGCAACAGAACCGCTAGTTTTAAAGGACATATTGATACTATAATTACTTCTTTCAGTAAACATTCTGGAGATCTCAAGTATTCATTCTCAAACACATTGTTTCCACTGTGAAATGATTGTGTGCAATTACCCCAAGTAAAGCCCCTCTGGGCAACTCATTATAAGTGCAAACTGTATGAGACATTGATAGCTCATCTTGGTATGATGTGGTCATTGGGATTACGGAATTCTTATAGCCAAACTTAAATAAAGACATAAAACCCCACATGCAGTGTTATTCGCACATCTAGATTCTTCCAGCAGACCTAGATACAAATAAAACTAAGTTTATATTTTTGATCAGGGTAGCTACTTATGCTTTTCCCATCAGGAAAAATTCTATATAAGCTGGTGAAAGGATTAGATTCCCTAACATGTCACTTTTCTTCTCATGTTATTACAACTGTCATTGTACTTCCAAAAAAAAAAAATCGGTTGGATTTTCACTGGTATTGTAACAGAAGCAGAATCAGAACAATTACTTCAGCAGCCCTCCTAACCTTTGTAAACTGCAGCTTAACACACAGTGGGGGAGATGTGGGGAACTGTGCCTTTACAAGGCTCTGAGGGGACTGGAGCTGAGTGCTGCTGTTCAGAGCTCACAGCACAAGTGCCACCAGAGCCCTGAGGAAGCTTTATATCTCCTACATATCCAAGCCTGCCAAGCCTCCAGTCAAAGACAACTTTAGTCAGCTTTTATAAATATGGGAGAACAAACGGCAAAATGGTTAGTTAAAGGGATAGTGTTGCACTAGCAAAAAGCCCTGTGTCACATCTACCACTACCATCAGCTTTGCAGCTGGGGAGCTTCTGTTGAGACCTCACACTGAGGTTTACCACTGTCTTTGAAAAGGGTGCCGGTATGTAAGCACTGCTAATAGAAGAGGAAAGGTTCCATCCAACTGAGGTGGGGCACCAAGTGCACATTTATTGAAATTGATGCTACTTCTGCTAAGACAACAGCAGGTTTCAAGTCTCTCAACATTTTGATGAAAATGAGCTGTATTTCTTCAGAAACAGAGGGATTCTGAGTGTTTTAAGAAAATATTAATTTATAGCTGTTGTTCAGTTTGAACCAGATGCCTTTCATCAATGGGCTGGTTTCCTGGCCTAATTTAAATTACTTTTAAAGAAGAGGACATTGTTGATGGTTAAAATGCACAATAGGTTTGCTGCAGGTGTTCGTTTTCCCTATTTTTTTCCTTCCTATTTCCTCTGTCATTTCTTTCTGTGAGTGGCTGGTCACTCCAAATTTAGCCACCAGCAATCAAAGGCAGTGGTCAAAAACTGGTTCACACCTGCAAATCAGGTAGTCATCATTCCCTTTCACAGATTATTTTCCTCCTGCCCTCCACCTTCTTTTGAGCCACACTAAGCATGCCTGTTTAAAAAAGAGAATTTAATTTTGATTTTCAAGATAAGTTCTTTACAGAGTGAAGAAAAAATTAAGATTAAATCACAATACTAATTTTTAACATGTCTTTTAGTGTGCTAATGGCATCTGAGTAGAAATCATGTCATTTAAGTGTTTGGATTTGCTGAAGTTTTTATGACATTTACTATCAGATGCAGGAGATAGCTGAACTTTGAATAGAAGAAGCATCCTACTTTTAAGCAAGTTAGCTTATTTAAATGTAAGGAGGTCAGCCTACCAAGAGATGCCTAGAAGCTAAACACAGCTAAGGGCTGCTTAATGTGCTTAAGAAAATTAAGGCAGAGTGACTGTACATGTAATAGTGCAAGAAGTTTCTGTTGCTATGACCATTTTCCATTCTAGCTAGACATCATAGAAGTGCTTAAATTGGCAGGAAATTGCATTGCAACTATGACATGTAAACCATTACCTGCTGTAAGCCACTCTCTTGTGTATGATCTCTGTTTCTCAGTTTCAACCTGCATGAGTTGTTACAGAAGGATTTGCCTGGAGGCTAGAAAGTTTGAAACAACCAAAGGTTTAGATTAAGTATGGCACATCCTTATACCCAGTGGTTTGCAAAGTTATTTCATCCGACCTTCAGAAAAGTGCCTCTAGCACTTGAGATGATAGTCAGATTTGTTTTTTTCTTACACTCATTGGGGATTAGGCTTCTATTCAAGTTCTCTGTTAAGGAGAGATTTTTGCTATGTTTCTGATCAGCTTAACTATGATTTCCCTTTATTTACTCTTCTTAATGATAAATTTCTTTGTATGATTATACACTGCATGCAAACTTAGCTGCTAAGTTTCAATCTTCAACAAAGACTAAAAAGGCACACTTTCTTAGCAACTCAGCTTTCATATTATTAATCTGAAAACTTTGTTTACAAACTTTCCTCCTACATTTTTGGAACTTTAAATTCTGATATCTGCTCGCAGATCTGTGATTTTGCCTAAACCAGGGTTTTTTTTCCCCTACTGTTCCTAGGCAATTTCTTCAGCTGTCAGCACATTACCAGGTACCTAGGGCAGTAGCTAGCATCTCAGACAGCTTCTTAATGAAAGCCCATGCTGATCCTTTCATTTATGCTTTAGATCATTGACCGATCTAGGACTCACCCTAAACCTCCAAGGTACACCAATCTTGTTTTAACCAGCTGGAGTTCCAAGAAATGAGCATTCAGAGTGCAAGAGCCCTCTAAAATGCACACTGCACCACTTTCTTCAAACACACAGCAGAGTGTCCTAAAGTATTACGTTTATAAATGTTGATTTCTGAGGAAAGGTATTACAACAAACATAACTTTTAGCAAAACCATGCTGTCCACTTACAAACCACCAGGGAGCATACAGGAAGATGTGCATGTAAAAGATTATTTCAGTCTTTTACTGAACAGTGGATAAATCCCAGGCTATCTCCTAAAATAGGGTTAAATTCAGCTTTAAAGGCATAATTTTACACCAGAATCACTCTTAGCAGAAAAACCCACATATATTTTCACTATAAAAAGCTATTTGATTGGTAGATAATTGCAATGCCTGTTGTATAAGAAAGGACACTGAAGCTAAGCATTCATTTTCATCTGGATGAGCATCAGGCAGGATGGCTCCGGAGTGCTGAACCCATGTCAGAGACAAGACGAGTTTGTGGTCTGGAGCCTGCATGTGTATGATACCTTGCTTTTGGTGAGACAGTGCATGCCCCCAGACACCCCAGCCTAGGACCCCTCTCAATCAATCAATCAATCAACCACACAGAGGCAGTGCTGACCCTGCCCTGACTGGCTAAGTTACCACAAGTCTCACCTGAAGGGAAGGCCCATGAAAGTGTTTAAAAGGGGTTGACTATGAAGTAGCCATTCGTCTAGACCCTGCCTTCTCCTGGAGTTTCTAACTCATGCTGAAACTCTAGGAGTTGGTAGCTGTATGTGTGTGTTTCTGTACCTTTTCTGTCCTTCTCTCTCTTCTGCTAATTCTCTTTCTCACCAAACATTTTTTGGCAACTTAGTATCTTACAGGTTTAAGGGTTTCTAGGTTGAATGGGCTAAGTAAATGCTAAATTAGTGCTAAGTGATGTTATAATATCTGTTATACACTGACTGTTGTTGTATTTACTCCTATGTGAAAGTTTCCTTAATTTTCCATATTTTTGCCAGCAAACCTTTGTGTGGTGTTTAGCTCTTGAGAAAATCTGATCGGTTTCTCAGTTTTTCCAAAGAAAAAGAACCTTGGTTTAACCCATACATTAAGTGTCCCAGGTATATCAATGTGTAACATACCTATAGGGCTTCCTTCAAATTAAAAATATGTCTTACTTTTTTGTTGATTTGGATTTTTTTTTTCCTTCTTTCCATTGTGGATGTAGTTTACTAATAATGTAAAAGAGAAATATTTTTCTACAGACAAAAGCCAATAAGTATGTCTTCCAATAAATGTTTATTAGGGATTTACTATGTTTTTCTGTTTCACTTGTATGAGTGTGTATCTGAGCATAATATTCACCTGTGTACTTTTCTCCCTTCATTTCTTTATATCTGACTTTGAAAAAACTTTATTTTGTTTATTTCTTTGGAACTGTGTTCATCCTCCATCATAAAAATTAATTGTCGTAACCCTGTGTGATACATTCTGTGTATGTTTCCTGCACATCGATGATGTAAGGAGATGTTCTAGTTTGTTCAATGTTTTTATGCATTTCTTAATAGTTTCTTGTATATGAGTGGTTTCTTGTATATGATGGAAGTTTTGCCCCACTAGTATCAGCAGTATTTTAGCACTGGCTCTTAAATTGACCTGTAACTGAGCTTAAGCTGTGAGCTATCTTCCTTGGACACTGTACTGTTTTTCTCATTCTTTTTATATTAAGCAGAGAGAAAATCTCCGTGAAGCTTCAGAAATAAAAATATGCCTTTGTGGAGGCAGTTGATCACTGATTTCAGTGACCTCAAGACTTCACACAGTATTCCTAATGCTAGAGCTTGAAATCACACCTGAGTTGTAAACATTCATATTTCTTCAATGAGTTGAAAATGAATTGCTGGGATAACAATATTTTATGGCTTCAGAAATGCTCTCAGTGGATCTCACAATTTGTCATTTGGCTGGGTGAATATAAAAACTACATCAAATTCAAAAGAGTAGCATATCCTTTTTTGAACCAGAACTTTGACAAAAATAATAGGCACACCAAGACTCAGACATAAAAAACAGGGTTTAAACTGCTTGCTAAGATTTTACAGAACTATTCAGATTTTTAGGTATATGCACATATTTTATCTAGTCAAGAAAAACCATGTGCATATCTATCTAACTGTAAGCATGGTGGTCTGACCTCAGCTGGTGGCCAAGTACCGAAACTGCTCCTTGTTACTGCTGCAAGACAGGGATGGGGGGAGTGTGTACAGAGAATACGACAGACAAGACTAACAGGTCAAAATAAAATATAAAATATATAAAAACAAAAAACCTCCCCTCCAGACAACAACAAAACTTTCCCAAACAAAGCCTAAACAAAAACAACAATAAAATAAAACAGAAACAGAAACAAAGAACAACACCCACCCTGTAGAAACAGAGAGCAACCTGCCAGCAATGGTACTCTTAGGGCTAAAATTCACTTGCTAGCTCTTCTCAAAGCTGTGATTAACACCAATCCCAGAGAAGTAAATTTAGAAACACATGTGAAAATGTGTAAGATGTGGTACATAAGAAATGAAGTTACCTTATCTAATAAGTATGAGGATTCAAGCAGTTTTTTCAGAAAAACATTCCCAGTATCTGTTTTTGTTTAACTGGTATCTCCTACCCAGTGTTTTGTCTATAAAGCATGGGCTAATCACCTGCCCAGATAAATTTTGTAGGAGTACTTGTTGGAGTCACTTTCAAATTGTTCCAAACTTCTTCCTTGATTTTTTTTTTCTTTCCCTTTTGAAACACAAAACAAATCACCAATTAGTTTTCTATTCTGGAGGAAAAAAAAACAAAAAACAAACCTGAGAACCTCTACCACCTGCCTGAAGCAAATTTGCACTGTTAAGTTATATCAGAGGATTTTAAACTTGAAGTGATGGCATACCCTTGACCCCAGCATCATGAATAGCTCAGCTAGAATTGCAAATGACTTTATGTATGTTGGCAGTAAGACACCACTCATATCATGTTGTAAAAAATGAACATGAAGTAGTGACGAACTTGCTGCTGCTCTCAGTCAAGGATGGTTTTGTGTTACAATGAGGGCACAATTTGGATGTGTAATACTTCTCTGAAAATGCAAGGTGGAGTATAAAATACTGGATAGAAATAGAAAGTGATTGATTAGAAACATTGTTTGAAACCATTAAATAGACATCAGAAAATTGAGGACATCTGTAAGGATGACTTTCATCAGTTTATAGTTAGTATTTACAGATTCAGATACAATAACAATTAATGTATTAGACTGGTGTAATGCAATTTATTAAGGTTCTCATTTTCATTTTTAATAATACCATTACTACACCATAAGTCTCTACAGTTATTTTACACTCCCAGATTATTTTTAAAACAAAAATACAAGTTTTAACTATGCATCCATGAATCATGGCATGCAACACTTCTGAAAGATTCCTTTAATGCAGAAAGACCACTACAGAATCTACAGGTCATCTGCGACATTTTGTGGAGTGTCACTGCTGTGATATTAAAGGGAACAGGTAATGCCTGAACTACTGTTGGTACAGACATAAGCTGGTAAAAAAACAATCTTAAGTATCTCATAATGCTCTATCATTCATAAATAGTTAAGGACAGATGTTTTTCATCCAACTGCAGTATTTTCACGCTGCTTTCATTAAGCTGTCATTTTTAAAACTGCTTCAATTTGAGTCCCTTTTCTGCTTTGTTAGTTTTAATGTATCCTTCTGCATCTGGTATGACAGGAAAGGTTGCTTTTGTTCTTGTGTATAAATGTACTAGAAATTAGAACAGACTCACACACACAATTACCTACGCTAAGTCTGAGTGTAATCATGCAGTCCCAACAGATTTGAACAGTCTTAAGAATTTATACTTATTTATGGTCTAATCTGAAAAGCTTTATAATGCATCAAGGAATTGTGAATTCAAAAATTTATGCAACTTTGATTTGAAGGAATTGGTAACTTTGATTTACTGATGCTGCAAAACAAATTGTTCATTGAGCACAAAAAAAGAATGCCTCAGCTTATCCTGAACAAACATAAAATAAGACTAAAAAGCGGCAGTGATTCAGAAAGTACAGCAAGTAAATGTATATAACTGAGCCAAATAAACCTTCAGAGAGTTAGAAAGGTGCAGACACTTGGGTGTCAAATTTT
>WEIU01004922.1:0-10976 GCA_013389925.1 Aegithalos caudatus | reverse complement strand
TTTGTAAGGTTTTTAATACATTCTGTTGCTTTGCTGCTTTTTTCTCTAAGGCATAAAGTTTACATTTAAAATATATTGACTCATATTTTCTATGATCTATTTTAAAAAATCTCACCCCCAGAAAAATAAAAATCAACCCAACCCAACAAAACAATTTCCACCAAACCTTAACTAGTCTAAAATTCTGAAAATTAAACATCTTTAACACAATGAACCATAAATCTTTGTATGTTTTATAGCTGAGAGTCTTAAATATGAAACTAAGCATGCCTAGGCTTAGGCATTAAAAGCCCTCTAGTCCTAATATTCAAGTAGAATGAATTCCCAGTGAAATCAATAAAAACTGTGTATTAAAATTCTTGGTTTTTCTTGCATATTCCATGATAAATTTGTGCTAGTTTATTAAACACTTTCATCATAACTTTCTAAAGGCTCCCCTATATATACTGATTATGAATAGCACATAATCAGCAAATAAATTAATCACAATAACATAATTTTTTTTTCATGTATGGTTTTTGAGACCCTTAATATATGGCCTTTTCATTTTAGGATGAAGCATATTCCTAATAAAGATAATATACCTGCAATCAAAATAACTTGAGTTATTGAGTTTAATGGAGTTTAACTCTTTTGATATGGGGTAGATAATAAGATCAAATAAATGTACAATTTTATATAATTAAAATGCATTCTAAATGTTACTTTTGTTTGGATTGATTTTGTGCTTAGGTTTTTTTTTTTTTCAAGACTACTTTTTATGAGGTCATTTACAGACATAATCATGAGCAAATGTGACTTCTTTTATAGCTAAGGTAAATGAAGCATATCTTCAATTAGAAACTTTTGAAAATGTACTGTGGTAGCCTACTGAGAATGGAATTGCTTTTCTTCACAGCTTCACACCCACTCCTCTTTAGAAGATCATGGCTGTAGATAAGTGCTGCAAGTGCAATATCGTTCTCTTCAAGTATTTTCAGCCACTGGGTGCTTCAAATTGCCTACCTATCTTAAGTGTGGTTTGGGATATTTCACAAATATATATGTGTTTGCTTTACTTTAGTTATTCAAATTATTTTCCTAAGATTTCCTGTAAAGTGTAATTAAGTATAGTTGTTTATGTAAATGCTCTACAGTTATGTACATAACTGTAATGATTTGAACTCCATATATAAGTAGAAATAAATTTTCAAATTGTTTGTTATGATCCAGCAGGAATTCCCTCTGAAAGATGGATAGCATAGTCGTTCCCAGTGTGGCCACAGTCCAGTAAGCTTTATCTCTTTTTTTCTCTATGCCTCTATGTAAGTTGTTTTAATTTCTGATTTTTTGTATATTTTTCATAGTAATAAAATGAATGTGTTTCAAAACCAGAAAGAATAATTATAACTGAAAGGTATTTAAAAAGAAAAAGTAAAAGAGAGTTTAACGATACAGTGCTTTATGTTCTTATGACAAGCTTGTACTGGCAGTTGGAATCAAGACACAGTAAGATATAGTAAGATAAATTTAGTGTAAAGAAATTACAATCAGTGTCCAAAACCCCACTGGTACTCTCATAGAAGAATTACATAGGAAACCTTTCAAAAATTTTATGAATAATCATTACTTAAGGTTTTATAAACATATTTTTTAAATTCCTAAGGCCAGGTCAGGCAGTTGTATGTATAATCCCTCTGTATTTTCTCTCTTTTGGTTATTAAGCTTCTGATTTTTAAATTTTTACCATTAAACATAAATCATATTAAAGACATAAGGTGCTCAAACAATTCATAAAATCACTTTGATCACCACTTCATATTCTGGCTTAATGCTAGCATAAATAGGATGATCTTTGAACCAATTTTTGTGCAGAGTAGCTGCCAATAAACATACAGGGAAAAAACCCATTGTCTGAACCTCATCTTTCTTGAACTACCTGCATTAATATCATCCATTTAATAGCTGTGATTTTCCTAATTAATTCTAGGAAATTAAATTATTCAAACTTTGATTCTTTTAAGAGCCACAGTTTCAGGTGGCTTTCAGGTGATAATCATGTCATAGCTTGATGATTATGGGATCTGTTTAGACAGGCCTTTTGCTCTGTAGCAGCTATTACAAAGACTTATAGCTTGATTCTTAATGCTCACTCCGTTCCTATTTAGGCTGATGACAATAAGGTTATAATGAGGAATAAAGTACTGGATAGAAATGTTTCTAAATATTTCTTAGGAGAAACAATACTTCCAGATATTAAAAAAAAAAAAAAAAAAAAAAAAAAAATCAAAACTACTCTCCCTGCTAATTCAATAACAAACATAAAAGGATTATACCTGAAAGACACTTCTGGGTTAGATCTGTTTGTACACAACCATCTAGCACTGCTGAAACCATACATAGTTCAACTGCAAGAAAACACGTGAACATATATGTGAACAATTTAATCATCTAATTCCCAGAAGAGTCACAGATTCTTAAGCACACACATGATGAAGCTCATCAGCGTTCTACGAAACAGGTTTCTAGGGTAAGATCCAAGACGCACTGATTTTCTTCAGTCTTCAATAGGATTTTAGTAAAGCCTTTAGAAAATATGAAGAGTTCTTGCTGAATTTCATCTGGAAAAAGGATTGTGGCTTCAAATAGACCTTTTTACCACTAATTAGTTATTAAAATATTGGTTTATTGATTTTTTATTATTTTTGAAGCATTTATTATCTTTCTACAAATGTGTATACTAGATTTTAGAAATATTTTTACAGATGCTGTTGTAAAAGGATGCTGAAAGCATTAAAAAGAATGTGAACTTTAGTCATATGATTAGCAAACTCTATACTTATAGAAATGCACTATTGCCTCAGGTTTTAATTTACTATGAATCAAGAAAAGTTAGAAAAATGCCTCTTAAATGTGAAAGACTGAAGTTAGATCATGGCATTATGAGAAAATCCACATGCTTGAGCTAAACTTGGACACCACAAGACGTTCACTGCTGATCAGGAACCCTTGCAGAGGCAGGAAGAAGCCTCACCCCAGGCTTCTGCTTCCTTTGAAGGATTATGCAAATACTTCCCTGGTTTCTGCAGGAGGAAGCTGTGTGCAGCAGATCCACAGTAATTACAGTTTTCTGTTTCTAGTTACCTTTAAAAAAATCTTCTCGATACTACAGGAACATTGAAGAACCATCTGAGCTTTGGGGGATTCACTAGTTGTTTGACTGACATTTTGAGAAGAAATTTTGCTACATTAGAATGAGAAAAGAAAAAAGAGATCAGGGTGATGGAGGGTGGGAAATTGGAGTATTCACTCTCTTGAGGAGAATCCTCCCACCCTCAAATTTATAATTTGTTATAAAAAACCACAGGTCTTTTTTCTTTTATTATTTCAATTTCATAAAAGAAAAAAAAATACAAAAGCTTTATACTACATCTGCCTGTAAAAAATAGACAGAAAGAGAAGTGATTATATTGTAGCAAAATTTAAAAAATACATCATCATAAAGTTTATAATAGAAACAAAGTATTCACTAGTCTGTAAAAGTTATGCTTAAAAGAACATTCTAATACAAGCATGAAACTGATAAGTTTGATGATATTTGTGTTCCCTTGCTAATAGAATTATAGTATACAATCCACAACATTCGCCTCAGGGGGAAGAGCTTAATATAAAATGCATATGTAAATCACATAAGGAAATTGTCAGAATAGCTTTACACGAAAATTAAATCACATTTGTTATATTAGGACAGACACAATGTCATTTACCATATGTCTCGCCTTGTGAAATTCAGTCACAGTATTTGGCAAAGCTGAACAGTTCAGGAGCTGCATAATTAATACTTGCCTCAGTGCCTGCTTGAGGGCATTGTTTGGGGAAATTTTAACATATATTCTCTATACCTACTCATTTCTGTAGTGTGCTACCAAGCTATACTAAGGCTTACATAAACAACATTACATTATATATGTAAAAATATATCACTCTTAAAACCCTGTAATTTACTTAATAAGGCTCCCCAGTTGTCAAATGTTTATTCAAGTTTAATCTGGAATATTTTTTCCTAACTAAAAACTAGTGCATCTGTCATTTCCTTGTTGCAAAACACAAAGCGGAAGATAGTATAGAAAATGAGGACTGAAGAAAATAGAAGTGGTTAAAATGGTCCAAAGAACAAGATAAGGGATCCAAAAATAAATGGTGAAAATCCAGAGAAATATTTTAATAAAAATCAGATCAAAGTAGCAAACTAGACTGGAAGATGCTTTAAAGGGAAATGAGAAAAAAACATCTTTTTGTTATCCATGTACAGTCCACATTTTTGTCTTCACCTCAGGTATACTTGTGTGTCATGGTGCAATATGTTCTTTTGCTAATAAACTCAATAGTTCTCGCTAGTTCAAGCAAATAATAGAACAATGGCAAAAGTTCACTCCTTAAACTGGTATGTTTTTTTTCAGGCATATTTGCAAAAAGCTGCTTTTTGCAAATGCTTAGGTGTACTTGGAAACTCTTAGCTTAACACCTTCAAGAACAAAGAATAAAGAACTAGTGTATTGCCCTGCAAAATCTTTCATGCATGAGATAAAGTCGGCATCAAGAGAAATACATGAGAATACATTAGTGCACTCAATCAATTTCTTTGAGTTGTGCTCCGGGGAGCTTATTTTTAAAGTGGTGTGCAGGAGGTCCTCGGTACTTACTGACATTTTGCTGAGGTATATTGTTAATAAATAATTTGATTTGTACACACATGTCCCTTCCATGGCTTTAAAGATTTATTGCTTAATGGCTGATTTAACTTAGCAGGTGAATTGAAACAGGGTGACATGGGACCATTGCAGCTAAGTACAAGATGGCAAATTTATCACTGTGCAAACTGTGTCTTAAATGCTAAACCTCTAAAGCCACAACATTTTCTAATTTTAGGGCTAAGACTGGATACTGAAACTAACATGTTTATTTCCATAGTGTCCTCCTTATGATTTAGCTAGGATAGAGAATTCTAAACAAGAAAAGAGAGCAAAAAGCTCCATTAAAGATTGATGTAGAAACAGAGTTTATCAGTGAAACTAGAGGATGCAGCTAACCTCATCAAATCTGCCCAAAGGAGTGTTTTGGCCCTCTTCCTTGTCTTTCCCATGTCAGCACTGACATTTGTCTGACCCTCATCAACGATCTTGTCGAGGAGCTAAACTGGTGTAAAACAACTCACTTGTTTGCTGGATGAGTTCTCTGCTCTGACCCAGCTCACTGAGCAGCAGACAGATGTCAGTGCACGTGAGGAAAGCTGGGGGAGCAGAGGAGTGAAGCAAAGCAGATTGATGCTAGATCAGCACAGGGGTACGTGACACCATGGTCTTCCAGCAGATAAGTTAGACTATCTCTCTCATTTGTGATGTTTTATGAAGATGAGTTCCTTAACTGAGATCCAAAGCTTAGTTGTTCATAGGTAGGCTGTTGCCTCTCCTATCTCAGATTCAAACAGCTTCAAAAAAGCATTGTCCTCTTTGCTTCAGCTTCCATTTCTGGCCTTGTCCAGCAAATGTCCATTTGTATTCTAAACATGTTTGCATTGGTTCCTTAAAGCAAAAATCCACTTTAACTACCTTTGCTAACAGGAATGCAAGAATGCTGTTATTGGATCCACCAGCTTTATTTTTATTTTTTCTTTAGTAATTTCATTCAAAGGACTGAGCTATTAAAAGACTAATATTTTTTAAGGATGATTTGCTGAGTCATTTACTGATTTGCCTCAAGACACGGTTTAAATTGTTTTTCTTTTATTCAATAGTTTTTCCCTCTATTCTCCTTATTTCTGGGAATCATTTGAATTTGGTTATTAGTGAAGTTAATAAAGCACATATCTTTATTCCAGAGGGACAGTTCTGTCAAATGCATAATCTAACAGGTAGATGAAGTGAGGATGCTAGTGATAAATAAATGCTTTGCTCCCTGCCTGGGAGACTTCCTCTACCATAAAGTAGATTTCTGCAATTATGAGGGAACGTGTCAATGACCAAAAAGATTTTCTGCTTGTTTTTTTAGCTGTGAACTCTATTTCTCTCCTTAGGACCTCACTACTTATGAATAGAAGATTGACTCAAGGCCTAAGACGTGAAATAATATGAGAAAAAGTTATATTCATTCTGTGTATAGGAAGAATAAAAGAGTCTGACTTTCATTTTATTTATTCATTTTCTTTGTGTTAAAGTCAAGCAGAAACTGTTTTCTGCATTATGTTAAATGGCTACCTTTTCAATTTTTGACTGTAAAGGTCTGTAGAGAGAGGAGTATAGAGAACAAAGCCTTGATTTTTCCCACTGTGATCATATAAATTATACAACTATATAGGTTTATAAAATAGCACTTTTATAATGAAGGCACACCCCAGTAATGTTATATTTACCTATCAAACACACCATCAAACATGCCACGAAAACTGCTGTGACGCTTTCCCTTACATTAATATGTTTGACTATGTGTGACTCTGCAAAGAGAGATGAAGCACAAACATAAACAGGGCAGAAAATAAACAATCAGCAATTGAAAGTGTTGTCAAGAACCTTGAAATTTAAATCTTTGCTAGAGCAGTGTTTGTCAATGGAATAATATTGAAATAACTGGGTGCTGCTTGCACAAGAACCAGTCAACAGAAAAGATTGAATGAGATGAGAATCTACAGTATTCTCTAATACATTGTTTTCATCTTTCCACTACACAGACAATAATTCATCAATTCAATCAGAATATGTACAAGTTTAGTTGGCAAACATCTAAGAAGGCTTTAATTTAATTTGTATAAGGAAAACCCAAATTTGAAAAATGCTAAATAAACTTCCATTAAATTTAAAGAACAATCATCAATGAAAAGATAAAATATACAGAGGATTAAAAATATGCTAAACAGTAAATATAGTATTTCTGAGATAGCAAGACCAAGCTCCTGGAAGATAAAAAATACTGGAATTAGTTTTAGCAATGAATTAAAGTAATTTTAAGTTTTTACTAGTGAACAAAGTTGTGTAATTATGCCATTCTATGCAATTTTTTGTGAACTTTGCTTTCAGCCAGTGACCAGTATGGATAAAATAAAACATAAAAAAAATCTTCTACACAAGGCAACTGTATCCTCACATCATTTTCTGTGGAAAATATAATGAAGTACCTTAGCAGTTAACAGCTGGAGACAGTACTGTTTTATTTTATAAATAGAGATGAGTATTCAAATGAACTAAAGTCATTGATCTGAGAAGTAAGTAATCTGTCAGAATCATTAGCTTGATTCGTTCAAATATTTTTCTCCAGCTTAATAAAGAAAAATGCTAGAATCTTTTCTAAAATTATAGGTAATGGGTACTTTACATTAGGAAGATCAGGTGTTAAAAGCTTGAAGGATGTCACTCTCAGCCTGTAGTAAATGGCTACAAGAAACATTACATCACAGCAGTGGTGGATGCTTCAGAATTATTAAGTGTTTTAGTATTTGTAACTCTGGCATTTTTGTCTAGTTTTCCATTAAGCTATTCTTTAGAGCTGATCTTCTATCAGACTCAGAACAAAAGCTCTACCTCTTTTTCTTGAGTGCAGGTGATATAGAACAATTTTCCATTTTAGCAGTAAATTGATTTGAGAATCTAAAAGCTTTTGGGCATACATCTAAAGAAAATAGAAACCTATTATGTCATAGCCCTGGTCTTTCATGAAAAACAACTTTTCATTAAAGTGCTGAAAAACCAAATTCTAGCAATTTCTGTCAGTATAAATGAGAAGAAAATCTTATTTTAGCAAAGCTTTCAATTTTTTTTTTTTTTTTTTTTTTTTTTTTTTTTTTTTTTTTTTTTTTTTTTTTTTGTTCCTACTCATAGCTGCATTTTCACTGTTATCTCCAGGGGTTCTGCAACCATTGTGAAAACTGCTGCAGTTAATTTTTAAAGAAAAACCCCACTCTCATTAAAAAAAATAAATTTTAGGATCTCCCAAGGCAGGTTAGTTTATAGATACAGTATAAAATGACAAATGATTCTTGAGCTAACTACACACCTTTTCTCACACAGTCAGAAGCACTGGCATTTCTTCACTACTAATTATCTCCTCAGAACACTTCTTGGTATAGCAAGCTATCAACTTCATAGTGCTGGTCCCAAATTTCTATGTTAGTAACAGCATGTGAGCAATATTCAATACTGATTCATAGAGTAAGCTAGAAACCTGCCAACATTGTCATCATCTGCATCCATCCTTTCACCTCTCTCTTTCAAGAGCCTAGTTTATCTAACCAGACCCTTGTAGGTGCTATTTTTTTCACTGGGAGGAAAAAATATTGTCATGAGTTTAAAGTCCAAAAGACAAGCTCTGGTTGTTTTCATTAAAGGTACATGATTATGTGGTGGACTTTATGTAAAACCACATAATATTTATTAAACAATTATTTTCTTGCAGAGTTCTAGTAATTTTCATTCCATTACTAACAAGGTTAATCATATTTGAGCAGGTAGCTGTAACAAGCTCTCCTTGCTTCATTTCATAGCACAATTGAACTGAAAGATCACAGCCGGTCATTGCAAAAGGATGTCATCATATCTATCAAGTTTTATTTGTTACATGTATTAAAGGATGCTTTTTTTATTTTTCTTCTTTTGCATAACACATTCATTCTTCATGTTAACATTTCTGAATGTTTTATCTATCACTTTCTGTCAGATTCATCTGTCAATTATCACTTTGCCAAATTCATAATTCTCTCCAACCCTGCTGTTCCTTAAGGAAGGTCTAACATACATTTGGGGCTGCTGCTAAGATACTTGTAGAAGAATTAAAGAGTAATGATGAGGAAGAAAAATCAAGATAAGATTTTTTTGCCAGCCATCTAATCTCTTATTACCTTATACTGATAGCTAAAATTTCTTTCTTAGAGAGAATCTAGGGAACACAGATTATCAGTATATCTTGTACCTTTATAATTCACAGCAATTTACTGAGTTTTTGCAATCACCAGAGTCACTGGCTTGTAGAAGGACAAGTTAGTATGTGGCTGCTCCTATGCCAGTAGTGTCCCTGACTCCTAGAATTGATAAATTTAGATGCCTAACTGGGTAAGCTGTCACCATTCAGCTTCAAGAGGTAACTGGAGGTATAACTGTGTTTTCCTTCCTTGGAAGCAGCAGTTTTAATCCTGAATTGTGTAGAATTATTCGGTGCAATTTCTGGCATTTCCTAGAAAGCCATTAGTGGGATCTGACATCTACAGTAAGACAAGATAGTATATTAGGATACACTGATTTGGAAGAGCCCCATCAGGATCCTCAAATCCAATTCCTGGCCCTCCACAGGACACACAAAGAATCACATCATGAGCTTGAGATAGCTGTCCAAATGCTTCTTGAAATCTGTCAGGTTGGTGCTGTGACCACTTCCCAGGGGACCCTGTTCCATTGTTCAAACATCCTCTGGGTGAAAAACCTAAACCTAAACTAAAATGATGTGTAAAGTAAACCAAATTGATGAAAAATTTAATGTCTAATGGTGTTCCAAAGAATAGAATTACTATTGTGTTGTCATGAGTGAAAAATAATAATTTTTCTAGTCTTTTTTCTTCAGTTAGCTTAGTACCTTACTGAATTATGACTATCTCAAATTTTTAGGAAAAAAAATTAAGGTAAAATACATTCAGGCCATTAGATAAAGTATTAATTTAAAGGCTTTAATACATAGTATATTTAGTGTAATGGACTTGGTTATGGTTAGGCAATACCTACATTACCTTTCTTATGTTCCAGAAGAGAAAAAAATATCCTTGTATTTATTCAAGTAGATTAAAAAGATTGACAAATAAAAGGGTAAACAATTAGAACAGGAGAGTTTTCATACTAGACATTTGAATAATGCACTTGCAGGGTTAATTCATGGTAATATTATAACATCAGACAATTTTTATGTAATTTAAAGTAGATAACCAGCAGAGATGGACTTCCTGATTGTACTGTAGCAATGGAATTAAATACTATTTTCTAACCATTAACCGGTAGCTGGGTAAATACTAACTTTTGTTCTGAAGTTTTATGTTGGTTTTTTCACAGATCTTACACAGAAAGCCATTTTAGTTTTTACCAATTTTTGTTCTTATTTAATTAAAAATTCTCCCTACAGGACATGGTGAATATTTATTTGTTTATTTATTTATTTAAATTCTGATTTATGTGATTAAATATGTACATCCCTTTCACACTGCATATTTCTTCCTTTATTGAGCCTTTTCTGACATTAATTCAGAACAGTTGTTCTACTGCTTGATAGTATCTACAATGAGTCATGACAAAGTGTTTTATTTAGATCANTGCTTTTGATGTACAGTGATATAAGGTTCCTTTGATTACCTCAGCTGAAGGTGTGGATTTCCTGAAGGAAGGATTGATGTGCTCCTCATTTAGTTTTTTCCACACTGTGCTCCCAAATATGGAGTAACTACATGTGAAATAAACCTTCAAATTTTTAGCCCTTGATACCCCTCCAAATTCACAGACCCCATTCAAGACAAGGACCATATCTACCCTTAGAGAAGATTCTAACACAAAAACAAGTCTGTCTCCGGATTTTTTTCCCCTGATGTAAAAACAAGAATTTATGTTGAAAATAATAGCTTTATGTTATCTATAGAGAAGTTGATTTCTCAGGAATTTCCTGAAAAAGCTTTGAATAACATTCAAGACAATTATTGAGAATGATGGACCAGCATCCTAGGATTCCCTTTAAACTGAGAGAAACTGTGCCTGGAACAGCTTACTGATATCAGCAAACCTTTGACTCTTAATTACATTTTTTTCTTTTCTCAGGCAGAAAGGTGATAAACTGGACCTAGAGTATAATTCAATTAGGGCACTAATTCTTAGAGCTTAAGCAGAATACACAACTTTGAGTAGTTGTGGTAAAAATTTGTAAATTAAATGAAATGCAGAGCACAAATCTCAACCTCAGGTTAACTTAATGTACTCTTCAAC
>WEIU01004919.1:34005-53569 GCA_013389925.1 Aegithalos caudatus | reverse complement strand
GAATGAGAAATCAAAGTCTCAGTTTTCCATTTTAGATTAGCAGAACTGTGTTTTCTGCTATAACTGTGGTTTTTTGAGGCTTCATTTATAATGCAAAATGAACTCAGGGACAGAAAATATATATTAACACACACACATGCTCTCTCTTTCTTTGTATTGTATTGTACCTACAGGTTATGTTGCAAGCATTAGAAGCAATACCTACAGAATATGGCAAATGACAAAAACATGGCTTAAGATTCTGATAGCAAGTCCTGTCATTTGTTTTGGGATTTGTATTCTGATGATTGCTGTATTCTGTTAATTTCCTTTTTGACCATCAGATGTCTGTCTCTCCTTATTAAAGGTTCACTGCATTTGTATTCTCTCCTTTCACTCTTTGGTGCAAAAAGCAGCATTTTGTTCCACTTTCCTATCTGTTTTTAGTCAGCTCCACAAAGATATACACACTACTTGTGTGTTTTTAATAATCTTAGCCCTACTGCTTCAGAATAAAACATACATGTGCAATATCTCATAGATCAGAGATTCTTTCTTGTGTGGCTTGTTTTTAAACTAAAAGGCAGATGTGGGGCAAAGCTAATCTTTCTGTTCTCCTTGTGGATCTGGTCAAAGAAACTGCAAAACCAGCTACCTCTAAGAAACACTTCCACAGTAGAGTTTCAGTTGCTATTTATGGACACCTGAGATTTCCTGTGTGATTCCTCAGACCCAGCTCCACAGTATTTCAAATGTCAGGCTCTGTCCTGCATGGTTTGAAAAGTTTTATTATTTTAAGTCTGATTGAGCTGATGGAATTGCAATTGCTGTATGTTTTAGCTGACTCTTAGCCATCTTAAAGTTACCTTTGTATCATTAGAAAGAAAATGTGCTAGTACTAAACTAAACTAAAAAGAATGGCAAATGTAGGTATCTGTATACAGGTTCTTCATTAAGGTAATTAAACTGGCTTAAAACCAATGCAAGTTAGGGCAAAAACTTTTCCTTTGGAAGCAAGACCTAAATCAGCTCCAGCATTACAGTATATAATAAAGATAGAAACAACTAGCAGGCTACCACAGATGGTTTCACCTTCATTTTCCACATTCTGCTCCCAAGCCAAGAGCTACAGGAAAAAAATGAAACAAAATACAAAACTATGCATACTTTTGATAGCAGTAGAGAATTGAAATCTCTGTAACCCCTCTGACCTTCCTGGAATGGAAATGCCCTGAAGGACAGAGAGGAAGATATTCTGGTATTATCTGCTAGTCCATTCCAGAGGAAACAGACTGAAAGCCTTTCACCCTGGGCTGAGGTGCCAGGTTGCTATGTGACCCTTCCTGTATTCCTACATTTAACCTCTGCAAAGCTTGTCTCTCAATTTATAGACCTTTTAAAAATGGAATAGTGACACTCATCCACACATTTAAGGGTCTCTAAAAGAATTAGTTACTGCTTTTATTTTTCTACAATCTTGTTGAGATTTCTGATTCCCTTTCAGTTTTTTTTCCCTTCCTTTATTAAAATTTAGTTTTTAAAAAGCAAATCTGGTAGTTAAATTTTGCATCAGGTATTGATTGATTTAGAAAAATATTAAAAAATTAATGAAGAGAATTGAATATTACTTCAAGAAACAGGAAAATTAGAAAAGCAGGGTAAAGAAACAATTGAAGTTGTGGCTCCAATGGGGTTGTTAATGATTTAAATTAGCTTGGCAAAGGAATTTGAGACAGAAAAATCAATGCTTTGATGTTTTTTAATCACAGTAAACAGTATTCATATCTCAAGCTGCACAGTTGAATGCAAGCTTGGAGAAATTAGACCACTGGGCCCAGGGTAGAGGACCATTTAAAAATAAGTTTTAAAGTATGACTTAAATTACATTACAGGATAGAAGTAATTTATGCTCTGTACTTTCAAATGGAAAAGCCATACTGGCCTAAGCTCCTGATGCTATCTCATCTGAAAATGACAATATATTCTGCTTTAATACTCTTTTCCCTTGCTTCAGAGGTTGACAGGCTGATAAGTTGAGTGTCACTGGCAATTCAGCAGAAGAAAATTTCTCTGCAAACAAGACAAAATTAGTTTCCTTATCTCTTCACTCCTGAATAGAGATTTATAACAATTGGGTGGCCTTCCAATACATTTCAGTGGTTCTAATAACAAAGTAATCAGAACAAACTACTGTAGATTTCAAAGAGTACTTAAATAAAAGTACTTCAGGGAGCTAATCTACATGCACTTTCTCTTATTCTTTCAGAGGTTAGGGGTTTTTAAAAGTTTTTAAAAAGTAATTTTAAAGTAATTGAAACCAATACTAAGGGTTTCTCAGTGATTATTGGATGGCAGTTGCTTTTAATGTGACTTATGCACTGTACAATGATTCTAAGATTTACACCACATTTAATTCATTAATTTCAGTGCCATAAAAGCATGGCAGGAATTATCCAGTGAAAGCATTATTTTGCCTTTTTCACATACAGAATATTTATAGGTGTATCAAGAAGTATTACTACTTCAACATATTAGTAAGTTTAATATAATCAGATACCAAACTCACAACTAAAGCTGAAAGTGATTTCAATTATCACTAAAAAGAAAAATATGCAGTAGGTTTTAATAAAAGGATGCATATGTATGCACTCAGCTGCACAATGCTTACAAGCACCACTAGCAATACATTAAAAATTCCCATATTAACATTTCATCATTTGACTGACAAAATTGGAAGGGGATGTGACTTCTATTCAGAAACTGAAAAAGATAACATGTAAAACTGGAACAATATTTTGTAAATACAGGCTACATGTTAGCAATATGACTGTTCTTAGTGAATCAAGAATAGCAGTGCTTTCAAAGTTACCTTCCTTGTTTAAAAGTCTTGATTATTGACTAATCATCAATTTTGAAGATTTAAGGATAGAATTTACAAAAATCTGCTTGATTGTGATCTAAAGTCTGTTGAAATGAAGGTGAGTCCTTCTGGTAAGTTCTGTCAATTTGGAAGGCTGTAAAAGCTCAATGACTGCTTATTTCTTTATTCATAATTTAAGCTGAAAATAAATAACAAGAGATAAAATTATCCTGTCATACATAGTTTTGATGAAGGTTTTTGAACACTGAATTTATCAACAGCTGCCTAACCTGCAGTTGCTAAGGGTCAGACAAAAAGGTCTAAACATGGTTTTACTGGAGACATTTTAAAAAAGAAGTGTTAGCACTCTACCACTTCAGGGATCTGACATGCAAGACCCAGTTGCATTCAACTTTTTTCCTGACAATCTGAGCAGCAAGTTCAGAATGCATCTCATGTCCTCTAATGCACCTCTCATGGCACAAAACTGCTTTCCAAGGGTTCTGAGCTCTTTAAGGGTACATATTTTTAACTGCCTTTCTTCAAGTTGTTTTCAGTTTCTCAAGCTGAACATATAATATTCTATTTAGACTGGGAAATGCACTTATGTCTGTTTCTCCTCAATGTGATGTCTAATATTTCTGTTTAATAAAATTTACATACTCTTTATTTTCCTTCCTCAGCTCTCAGATGCCAATGAAATGGAATCAAACCCTATATCTTGGTTTTAAGATATCTCCTACATATTGATTGTGGCAACTTACCAGTTTGGTTTCAGTTTCTGGACAGAGCAGTATTTTATTCAATATACTGTAGGTTATAACAGTAAATAAAATATGTCTTATTCTAAAACAGAATGAAGGCTCAGTGAGTTACTGGAGGCGCAGATCACTGACAGGTCTGTCTTGGCTATTTGTATTTAAAATAGAGCACCTCACATCACTGAAAATTGATCCCAAATGTGGGGGTGTTGTCAGCTCTGAACATAATTTGGCATACACATATCCGGGTATAGAACATCCTTAGGGATTAATTTCCACTACTTTATACATTGGAGTTGTAATTACATCCTGCAAGTGTCACAGCACACAAGCCCTTCAAGCAAGAGCCTATAATTGCAATATTGTGAAACTTCCACTGTTCAATAGCACAAACCACCATTGAAAAATTTGGTTCAGGTCAGTAGACAAAAGCAGTGGTATGGCAAAAGCAAGGAGAAACAAAGATGTGCTTATACCACCTTTACCCTCTGTGTTGCAGGCATCCAGTTGCCCTACATTATTATATGATGGTGGGCTGAAATAAGCCCATGCAGAAATTATGAGCCACAGTTACAAAGAGGAAGCAATCACAGCAATTAATTCAGTGACAAATGTTTTTCACACATTTTGTCAAAGTTAAGCTTCCTTTGTTAAAGGTCTTCAAAACAGAGTTCAATGTACTCCCCAGCCTAGCAATAGCAAGACCATGATTTATTTTAGCAATAGAACTTTTTCAGCAGAGAATATATTAGGCAAGTTCCTACTACTAGAAAAACACTCAGTGAAGGCACAATGCAGAAAAAACATCATCAGGGAAAAAAAGAGTAGCTTTGGGTGGACAACACAAAAAAACAGAGCAAAACCATGCTTCTTTATCCAAGCTTAGTCTTGCTAAAGCTCTAGATAACAGCTCCAGGATAGGAATACAGATCAAGCATTGTATTAGAAGTTATTTGCAGCTGACCTGAACTTCATTCAAAGAATATTCCAGCTGGAAAAGAAACTGGCTGTATACAGGAGACTTTCATGGTGGGCAAGGCCCTGCTCTCCTAACCAAATTCACCATTTGTATCTTTCAATCTTGAAGGATTTACAAGTGGAAGTTGAGCTTAAAAAGGGTACTACATTCAGATCATACTTTAATAACATGACATAGTGAATGTTTTAATTAGAAGTGGCAGTATGTTTAGAAATGTCTTCTTAATGTTCCTTATCAGAGAACATGTAGATTCAATGAAATTTCAGAAAAGTCAGAAAAGGCAACATTGGACTAATTTTAGATGGCTGACAGTGGTTTTTATCTCAGTACAAACATCTTTAGAATCTTTCCACAGCATGCTTTCCTTCTTGTGAGTCATGCACATAATTTTCATGGCTTGAAGTCACATACAGATTTCCCAATTTTAATACAATCTCCATTCTGCTATGTTAGGCAGTGCATATTTTCAGCTAGAAGGATAAGGTGAAAATTTTTGCCAAAGAATTAAAAAACTGTGGTGGGTTTGACTTTGGCTGACTCAAACATCCACCAAGCTGTTCTCTCTATCTCCTCCCTTCCACAGGAAAAGGGAAGAAAATAAGATGAAAAACCTTGAGATAAAGGCAAGGACAAATTAACACTCCAGGCAAAACATACTAAGCTTGGAAAATAAATTTAAGTTATAGCCAGTTACAAATAGAGTAGTATTTATGTGAAAAAAAAACGACAAAATTACAAATACTTCTCCCCTACTCTCTTTTGTCAGAATCAACTTCTTCATTCCTGATGCTTCTACCTGCCTGCCAAATGGCACAGGGGAACAGGGTTTGTGGTGAGATCATAATGCTTCATCTCTGCTGCTCCTTTCTCCTCACACTGCCCCCTGTCCCTCCACTAAAGTACAACATCAGCAGCTCCCTGTGGGCCCTTTCCCCAGGCTGCAGTTCTACAACAACAGCTACAATGTGGAACTTTTCCATGGTGTCCAGTCCTCCAGGAACTGAGTGCTCTAGTGTGTGTTTCCTATGGACTGCAACTCCTGTGAGAAAACCTGCTCCTGTGTGGGCTCCTCTCCATGGGTTGCAGTTCCTGCCAAGAACCTGTTACAGCATGGGCTCTCCATGGAACACAGCTTCCTTCAAGCCCTTCCATCTTCTCCAGTGTGAGGACCTCCACAGGCTGCAGGTGGAAAATTGCTCCAGTGTGGTCCCTCATGGGCTGCAGGGGCACAGCTGTCTCACCATGGTCTTCTCCAAGGGCTGCAGGGGAACCTCAGCTCTGGTGCCTGGAGCACCTCCTCTCTCCCATTCTTCACTGACCCTGCTGTCTTTCTCTCACGTTTTTCTCACTCCTCTTTCACACCTGCTCTGCAGCATTTTTTTGCTTTTTGTTAAACACGTTGTTGTAGAGGTGCAATCAGTGTGCCTGAAGGGCTCTGCCATGCCCTGCAATGGGTTGGCTGGAACCACCTCTGTCCAGAATAGGACAGCCACAGTGCCACCTCAGAGGCAGCTCCAGCACCAGTCCTGGTCAGTGCCTGGGCATGGACACATGGGCATTCAAAACAGAAACAAAAATCTTTTTTTCTCTTGTTAAAACAATAGTTCAAGAGTTCACCTCAAGAACATTCATGATGACTCAACTGGCTGCTTTAGTTACCTCATTAAAAGAAGTCATTTCACCTGGACAGAAACAAGCTGATATAGTCAATAAGTAATTCAGAAAAATGCAATAAAATAAAGAAATTGAGGGAAACCAGACAGGCTGAAGGTGCACAGTTCACAATATCTATGTACACCACTCTGATAAATGCTGTGACAAATGGTTATGATGTCATCCCATTACATGGTACCATAGGCTCAGAGTCTCACTTGAATGTCAGAGAAAAAAATGATTAAGATTTAGGACACGTAGGTAGACAGCGTTAAAAAATATTAAAAAACCTCTTCATCATACACCTGCATATGAAGTCAGCTTCATTACGCCTTGTCTTTCAAAGCAAGCTGAAACCTGCAACTAATACTGTCCTTTCTTTCAAAAGGTCATTTCCTTTATTCTCTCTAGTGAAGTTGGTGCTGAATGACTAAAAACAACAGGTATTGAAATATCTGTAAGGAAGAGAACATTAAAACAGTGAGTTAGCTGTGGCAGAAGCTATACACAGTGTAACTGGAACATAATCACAGAAAGTAAAATTAATTTCTAGTAAAAATAAAATCATTTAGAGAAAGACTGGTGTGTCTTAGGCAAGAGAGGCTCTAAGGCTCTTAATGTTAGACATCTTCCATAGAGTATTGTTTTCACAACATGGAACCTGTTTTTATTTTTCTGCTCTTTACCAAAGTAACGTACATCTGTCACACTCAGTGGAACAGGTTTCCATTTGTTTATTTTGCTTTCATACTACTATAATATTATTTTCTTCCTTAATTTCTTGCACTTGTATATCTAAGGCTGTGGTAGCCTAGACTGACTATAGATTATGCTTTTATTGGAAGAACAATGAATACAGAGGAAAATAGCAGCTTTCAGGGAATAGACTGAATTCCTTGTCAGGCCCCTCTAGCTTGGCTCTTAATTGAAACCTCAGGATGTAATGCATGACATTTAAAGTAACTCTGTTACCTGTCTATGCCCAGCAGTACCTTAATCACAGAATCAGTGTGGTTCAGCTCAGAAGAGCACATAGTCCAACCCTCACCCTGCCATGAGCAGGGGCACCTTCTATGAGCTGGTTGGTCCAAGCCCCATCCAGTCTGGCCTTGAACACTTCCAGGGATGGGGCATCCACAGCTTCTCCAGGCAACCTGTTCCAGTGCCTTGCCAACTTCACAATGAAGAATTTCTTTCTAATAGCTAAACTAAGCCTGTCCTCTTTCAGTTTAAAGCCATTATACCTTGTCTTATTGCTGCATGCATGTAAAAAGTCCCTCTCCAGCTCTCCTGCAGGCCTTTGGATACTGAAAGGCAGCGGCAGACTGTAAGGTCTGCCTGGAGGTTTCTCTTCTCCAGGTTGAACAACCCCAACTCTCTCAGTCTTTTCTCACAGCAGAGGCGTTCCAGCCCTCTGATAATCTTTGTGGCCCTCCTCTGGACTCACTCCAACACGTCCATGTCCTTCCTGTGCAGGGGCATCCAGAGACATAACTTGGATCTGATTTGAAAAAAAACCAAAAAGGAGCAAAACCACCCCAACCAGTTGGGTTCTCTGAGAAAAAAAAAAAAAAAAAAAAAAAAAAAAAAAAAAAAAAAAAAAAAAAAGGATTCATAAAAGGATTCATGGTAGATTTTAAAAGGGCATTTTTATTACATCAGCTGATGGAGTGGAAGAGAATCAGGGAAGCTCTCTCATGCACAGAAGATTTTTTTCAAGTCAAAATTGTTAAATGCCTTTGAGTATCATCCAAGTCAAAACACACTTATGCTTTTCTCAAAAGAAAAGAAGCCCAAATGCCCCAAATTATTCTTGAATAGTAGTACTACAAAAATGCACATGGTCACTAGAAGGACCAAAATGTGTAAGTATGTGAGGTCCAATTAGTTACGATTTCCAGCTGTGTGATTTTCAAACACCTTCATCAACACTGACATATAAATATGATAATCACTTCAGCAGCTCCAAAGAAACAAACCTCAAAAAATACTCATCATGTTGGTATCTAAATGGATCTGTGCTCTACAGAAAAATCTGATTTAGGGTAGGATGGATAAAGGAGTCTGCACAGCTAATTGTGGCTCCACTGAACTTTGCACTCCACAGACTTTTTGTCACTAATGATAACAATGAAAATAACATACAGCAGGCCTCAGCCAATATCTACAGAGGTTGAAAAAGAAAACTCAGTTAAAGCTATTTATGTGGATTTTGGCCTAAATATAATTTAGAAGAGAATGAATGGGAGGTCTAAAAAATTTCTTTGTTCAGATACCACTGACAATACACATTGAAAGAAAATACTGAACAGTAAGAAGGCAATAGTCCAGCTGCAATTTTAAATACCTATTAGAGCTGACAGACCTGGAATCTGAAATGCATTATTTTATGAAAAAGATGAAGGACAGCAAGGAACATGTATGGTGAAATTCTTACATGGGTTTCTTTAGAGAAGCATTTTCTTTAGACAAGAATGATATTACACACTATTTTACATTCTTGAAAAACTACATTTGGTAAAGCCAATAAGCCATTTCCAAATTTTATTTTGTGAAGACAGAATGAAGTGCAAAAAGTAAGAATGACACAATGTGATTTATAAACCATTGCACAGTTGTGTACAACATTATGTTTTCAATTTTATTTTAATAATATTGTTAGGTATAGTAAGAATGTGGATTCCTATTCTGCATCTCAGAAAAAGAGAAGAAGAAAAGGAAGACCAACAGCCACTAGAAAAAAAAAACCCACAATCCTTTTCCATGGTCAGTGACTATAAAAAGTAATAATTTTATCAAGTTCCTAAGAAGTTCTGCGCAGGCAAGTTATTCTCCACCTTAAAAATGGAAGAACAATCCTTGAAAAGCCACAACATTCATCAGAATGCATGACAAAAGCCCTCAGTCTGGTGAAAAGGCCTCATTAATCCCTATTGCAGTGACATCTCAAGGGTGTATGTTTCTACAAACCAAGAGATCTCCAACATCTTCAGTGTCACTGGTACGTGAATCACAGGTTTGCAGCTCCCCTCACAGCAGTGCTTAGTGGACTCCCAAATATCCCACCTTCCCTAGCCCCACTCATGGTGCCAAGAACAGTATCAATATCCCATTCATTCACTACTGCCAAGCTTTTCTCCTTCTGCCAAATGATGTTTTATCTCATTTCATTTGCAACTTTCCAATGTGCTGTTCTTGCCTCGGAAGATAGAGAAGGCTACAGATATTTAATTTGAAAAAGTTACTGTCATAGCAAAATTATTCTTTTGACAAGCTTTAACCAAAAAAAAAAAAAAAAACCACAAAAAAACCACAAAAACAAAAAACAAACCAACCAAAAAAAACCTCCCAAATGTAGGATCACCCCACTTGCATTCAGTTGCACAGCTAGGTTTCTGGAACTGATTTTCCTCCATTCAATTAAATCAATTTTGAAATGTAAAAGTAACATTTACTGCAAAGGGGCTGAAAACTTTTCTTGTTTATCTTGTTTTATCATTTCTCACTCTTTGGGCAAGAGTAATGAGATTCCTCTGAGTTAAAAATGCAAATTTTCCTGTGCCAGAAAGATGAATACTATATCTCTGTTGGCTGTATTATGATAGTTTATGGTAATCTGGACAGATCAGGATACACTTACAAGCATACCTACACCATACCTTCTAGAACGAAATACTCTGGTGAACACTACATTGCACCATTCCTGCATTAACCTCCATCCCAGCACTCTCACATACCATCCCACTGCACTGTGGACCAAAGACATTTTCACAGCTTGTCACAGTGCCATCATGCCACTGACTTACTTGACACTATAAAAGATGCTAATGGCTATGTCTAGGGAATTGATGTTTTCACCCCTTAATTATCAAAGAACTAGTTGTTTGTCTGTCAGCTCTGTGGAAGGCTGGGGGAAGCAAAACACTTTTCCCTTGTTCATAGGGTGGCAGGCACAATGACAGTGTTCAGATTGCAGACCTGCATGCCTGCCAGAGAGATGCTGCAGCAGGGTCTGCTCAGCTAAAATGTCTTCATCCACACCTTCCTCTGCATATCTCATCCCACGTGCATCCCCAGACACTGAAAGTTTTGCACTGAGCTGAGAGTCACAAGGTGCAAGGCCCCATGTCCTCACTCCTTTTATTTCTATGCAGGGAACACAGTGACCAGTAAAAGCAAAGCAGCTGGATTTATCTCTTTGATGATGCAACTTGGAAGTCTAACCTCTTGAAGGATCTCGTATTTTTTAATGAAAAAGTCTACCAGAAGGAGAATGTTCAGAAAGATTTGTTTGCACAGACTTACTTCAGCTGAAGCTGGCTGCTCAGTGACTCCTGGAGGTAGTGGGAAAGGCTAAACAAACTATGTGCCTAACTGCTGGAAATTTAATGGGAACGCTTCCTTCTCACACCCCTGACTGAAAACCTCCAGCAATTTAAAATTAGCATGACAGTCTTCTTTGGCAGGGAAGTGTACAACTTACATATTTCTGAATATGGTTTATTTAGTAAATGATAGCCTTACTATTAAAGGGACTACAATTCGGTATTTTTCATTTCTAAGGTTTGTTTTTTTCCTCTGCTCCCCTGTTTCCCTCTGCTCTGCTACCCCTTGCCCCATAAAGAATGGGGTAAAGGAAAGTAATTTCTCTAATTAAACTGCTAAGTTGCCATGGTAGTTGGAAGAAACCCCAGCAATTCTCTCCCACCAGCTCTGTGAGCTGTCGGTACAGGAGGCACCGGTGTGCTGGAAGTGCAGACCCCCTTACAGAGAAGATGGGATCAAACACAAGGCAGGTGCAAACCCAAACACTCTGCACTTGTACCAGAAAGCCTGGCAGGAACACAGGCTCCTTCAGGGAACCATAGCACATTGTTATTTCTAAGGACTAACACTCCCAGCAGTTTCTGCCTCCTGTTACATACACTGAGAGCAACCAGAGGGTTCTGTACTGCCCCACCGTGTGGTACAGGAATGGGATGTGCACTCCTTTTAGATATGGGAATAAGATTGGTTTTAATCCACCTTTTTGTGGGCTGAAATCTGGTTGGGATCAGTCTCTGTTTAACTGTATGTTTGATCTCTGAGGAGCATATACATGAACTAGGCTGTCCCACAGCACACCCTCCCCTAATGATGCTCTTATCTGATAACAGATCTCTTAGCTTTCGAGAAAATAATGCCCCAGATCTCACAAAGAAATCTACAGAGGACAACACTGGCTGTCTTTCTGTACCACAGGGAGAAGCTCCAGCACCAATTAACTAACTGGTCATCAGTCCTGGACAGGAATTCAACACTGATCTCTATTCAGTAAACTAGCAAATAGTAATTTGCAAGTAAGAAGTTGAAATTCCCAAGTATTCTGCTGAATTTGCATTTCAGTAAAATGTGTTACATAACAAACATTTTTCAAAGCATATGAGAATGTCTACGTTAGTGAGAAAAAAGCTGTTTTAAAATAGGAAACATTATCTAGGAGTAAAGGCTAATTTAAGTGACATTTCAGACATTAAAAAGGTCTGAGTTTGTATTTTATATTAATGAAATACTATCAAATGTAATCTAAACAATTTAATGGTTGACTGGGTTAATTAGCATTTTCCAAAGTCTGATAATTAATATATTTTTAACCTCCAGGTCACAGCTCAAAGCCAAGATCTTACTAATGAAAGCAATGATAGTAATTAGGAGGACAAATATAGCATTTTCATCTGAAGATATTAATATTTACTTCAGCATGTATTTCATCAAAACAGTTACAGGTTAAATGATAATTTTTAAGACCTGTGTTATGAAGAAGTAGGCTGAGACACTGACAGAAAACAACATTTTCTTCAATGATCATAGGAGAATGCAGAAAAAGATTTTGCATACAGGCTGGTAAACTCTCTTGACAACTTTGCAAGGCTGATAAAAAAGTATGACCCTTTTTATCCTCTTCTAAAATGAAGTATCACTGCTGAGCTTGACACAAATGGTGTCACACAAACATCTAAAAGGGCTTTCAGTGAAGCTAGTAAGGGTCAAAATAATCAGAATCACTAAGATCACTGAACAGTTCACTTAATTAAAACTTCCTTTTACTAGAAATTATTGTATTAACTGGAAAATTGTTCCTATAGTACTCAAGAACATAAACTCACATTTGATACAAAAGTAATTGATTTATTTTTCCTAACACCAGTGATATTAATTAGCCTACACAACTGCTATGTAGGGTGTATTGACATTTACAGGTTAGGGCAGTTTAAGTCCCAGGAGCTTCTTCTACAAATATTAGAACAAAGAGCTCCTTTCTCAAATGGCTTATTGTCTTTTCACTCATTTTCTACTATTTGTACTACTTTAGCACAAGAGAGATCAACAGCTAAGATCATGCACCCAAAATCCCAAGATCTTTCCATAGGATCCCTCCCGTTGATCTAATCAAGGCAAATGAATAGCAAGAAAATATTAGGGTCTTTCATGGAATTGGAGAAAAATATCAATATATGGGAATTTGATGGTGGTTAAGCATGAAATCTGCAGTGAAAATTCAATTTGGTACCTTAACAGCCCTCCAAGTGGTACAGTAAGAAGTAGGATTCAGGTACCTAAACAAAAACAGCTTGTGCCAGTTTGAATACTCTAAGTATTGACAATGTCTCAGACATTTTTGTGGGGCTGGCAGGTACAAACAAGCAGTGAGATCTGAGCTGTGCCCTTTTTGAGGAACAGCTACAAGCCAAGCAGGCTAACTTACAGTATTTCAAATAGTTACAGATGCTCAGTTCCCTAAACTTGAGTCCAACCCCTGATTCATGCCTGAGAGAAAACAATCTCCAGTATTTTAAACAGAAAATTTTAAACAATCAGTATGTTTTGGTTTTGTTTGATTTTGAGTTCCGCTTGCAAAAAATGGTGGAAAACTGACATGGTGCCAGCATCAGGTCATCATTAGAAAATTCTCCTCTCATACACAAAGCTGTAAACATATGGCAATGTTAATGATTCCACTTCATCTTTCCTGATTTTCTTCTACAGACTGGTGACCTGTACAGTCACCATCTCAACTCCTTATCAGTATAGAAAAATTGCAATTAATAATGTAAAATCTGGAAATTTTTTACAAAAAAAATTGAACTCTTTATAATTACTTGCTTTCAGAGGAAAGATGGTGCACTGTATAATGTACTATGTTTCTTTCAACTTTACCTCTTTTCTATGAAACCAATTTTAAGAAAAAGTATAAAAGGAAAAGATCGAGTAAATGAGGCATAAACTGAGAATATTCCTAATTCCTTCTGCACATGCACCTCTTCTAAATTCCCTTGAACATATTGTACTTTATACCTCGTGTGACACACAATTCTTACACTAATTTCTTCAGTTCCTTCGGTACTTTTCAGGGAATCTAGAAAATTGGTTTTCTGCTACGAAGTCTTGGAGGTGCCTTTTTTTCTCTGATCATAAGGAATTTACACATAAACAACAGAAAAATAAATATTGTTGGTTCAAATCATAATAACAAAATTCCATCCCTTTGTACTTACAAAGCACTATAAAGTATAGCCAGAGAATTTTCCATGTCTGTACTTGCATGGAAGTGTTTCTGTCCCTGTCAGTTTCAGCACTTTGGATCAGACAAAATATTTGCAATGGAGCTCAAATCCAAATTGTCTGTTTGACACTGCAAGATATTCGGAATGGAAATCAAAGACTGCACTCTTTTAGAAAGCAGAGACTGCCTCTGATGTGTCAAGCACACAGGCTCTGCTTCTCTGGGCAAAGGCCTTAAATCATCCTTCTGCTGACAGGTGTGCTCAGGGAAAAAGAAGGGTTGTTTATCTTCATGTCTTTATATATTTTCTACAGCCTATTCATGTTAAATGCAACAAAGCATCTTGGAAAACATGCTACTGACGTAACTCTGTGCTCGGGCTGATTAACATTAAAAACATTTATCTAGCCTTTGAAGTGCAACCTTTTTTATCCTCTGTTCTAAATACTAAAATAAGTAAAAATTTAGGCTTTCATGTTAGCTGTCCCATCCTTATCTCTCTTTTCTCCAGCAAACACAAAGGAAGGACAATGAGAGCTGGACTAGCAAGTGGACAGCAATGTATCATAGAGAACCACACATCTGTTGGAAAATTTGGTGGCATAATAGAAAGAGAACACAGAAGTTGACGTAGCTGTTTATATAAGAAGTTTTACCTACATCTGCATTTTATTTTTTTCTCTAGACTGTGGGCCAAGTTCTGTAGCTTTTTATGCTCAGTATATGGCAGCCTAGAACACAGAGTCCTGTTTCTCAATGCAATTAATTGTTTGACGCCATATTTGTCCATGCCTGAACATTGAAAGTAAATTCACTTTTCCCCATTTTTTAAGCCCTTATCTGTATTGACATAAGTATGTTGCCATGTCATATTTGAACACAGTGAAGCATTCCTCATAGAGATGTTGAATACTCCTGGCTAATCTCTCTTTAATGCAGTACAAAGCAGATCTGTAACAGCCTAACATAGATTAACACAAATGACTCATTTTTTATTAATATATGCAATAAAAAAGTACCTAAACACCTGCTAGCTTCCAGACTGAGCTATTTTTGTCAGATGTTTTAAAAGAAACTGTCAAAGTACTTTCAAACAGAAAGATCAAAGTTCCTATGTTGAATTCAAAGGCATTGACTCTCCACATTCAGTTCTCTGTTGCACAGGGAGACAAATGGCTGTACCACAGAGCTGATGATATCCCAGGAGCAGCAGAAGGGTGCTGTGGCTCAGCTGACATCTGCTCTTCCCATCCACACTTAGCAAGAAAAACATGAGAGCCCAGCATGGGGCAGTGGCCCAGGGCAGGCAAGGCAGGGACATGCTGTACAAGAGCAGTTCCTTTCTGGCTGCAGAGCAGCTCTGCTCTGCCAAGTCAGGCAGCTTCAGGGGACAGCGTCATAAAATGATCTAGGCTGGCAGGGACCTCTGAAAGTCATCTGGTTCAACTCTTTGGTCAGAGCAAGGGCAGCTAAAAAAAGTTAGAGCTAACTTTAAAGTAAGATCAGGTTGCTCAGGGCCATGTCCAGTCAAGTTTTGAGTATCTCCAAGGATGGAGATGCCACAGCCTCTCTCAGAGATCTGCTCCAATGCTTGATCACTGCCTTACCTGTAAGTTACTTTCCCTAATATCAAAATGGAATCTCTTTATCAGCTGGTAAAGTTGAAAATAGAAATACATTCACACTCCTTTCTAAGCAGTACTGAGCAAACCCAGCTCTCAGCCTCCCCACCTTGCAAACCCTCATCATCTTGATGACCCTACTCACTACATGGTGTCAATTTCACTCTCAGCTTCCTATCTGCAGCGGTGAAGGGCTCTTGTGAATGGGAAGGAATTATTTTGTAATGAGCAATAGCCTCAGGCTATTGGAGTTCTACCTTATATTTTTCTTGTGTGAGTATGGAAAATCACCTCTTTGGGTCTGGTTCTAGGAGGGACTGCTGAAATCTGTGACTTGAATTTAAACCTACCCAATTTTAGTTATCTAATATGCAAAATAATACCTGTTTATATTGATTACAAGAGAACAGAGTGTAGTTGGGCCCTTGAGATAGCCACTTCAGTTAATAGCCAAAGGTAATGAGAAAGATGGACTAGGACCTAATTTAATACAGAGAGAAGATTGAGCTAAATCTGCCCAATGATGGTGTAACAAATGCCTCATTTGATGTAGTAACATAATCTTTGAACTTCATCCCTTTCTGTGTGTTTTTTGAAAAGAAAATGGCCAAGACGGGGATTTAAGCGTAAGTCAGACCCAAAAAATCAAGGGTTGAGGCAAAAAAACCCCAATTATGAAGGCTTTAAGGATGGTCAAGCCAGAATTATTTTCTCTATCTTCTAATTCTCCACCTCATTTCCTATATAAGTATAGTAATAATCACTTTGCCACTCCCAGCAAATAGGCAGTCAGTTTAATGTGCCTCCAGAGGCAGGAGCTGTTAGCAGGGAATCAAGGTTTCATTGGGCTGGGCCAGGAACCCAGCAAACACTAAAGGGATGTGCCTGAGCTGAGGAACTAACAAAGCCCCTCGAGAGTGAACTGGGAATTCACAAATTCAACAAAACTGCACCTTGTAGAGATTCCAAATTACTCTTAGATGGTAACTGCACTTCATACACTTAGCAGTGCAGGATTCAAACTGGACCTGTAAGGGAAGAACTTTATGCATGACTAGAAATAGCTTGAGACATCTCATGTCCTTAAAGAACTTTGGCTCTATCTTTCAAAATGAGATGAAAGACAAGCTTATTAACTCAAATGCTAACATTTTTAGTAGCTTTCATCAGCAGATGTCCTGCTTATAAAAACTGGGCAAAAGATTCTGTAGCAGGCTCTGAATATACACATTTAAATGAATACAGAACTGTTTTCAGAAAAATAGGTTTTCTTAGCTGAAAACATAAAAATGAACATTATAAGACCATCCAAATTCACTTCTTAGTGCAAATGTTTTGCAGTATAAATATGATTTTCTGTAATTCTGCTGCAGGTTTGGCAAAGCAAATGAGTCTTAATGCCAATGCAATTGAAATCTGAAGTCTGTTCCCAGCTCTGCTTAAAGTGACCTTGAAGAAGCTGTCCAATATTTTGTGAAAATGAACCACTGAAATATACTGTCAAAGTTAGAAATATGAACCATGTGTAATGTGAAGGAAATAGAAATATTAACAGTAATTAGGAGGAGAGCTGGAACTGAAATTTATGGTTTCTGGGCTTCCTATCAAATGTATCTTTGTACATAATAACAGGGATAATAACAAGGACTGTCTGTGTCTCTTCCGTAGTTCTGGTTCAGATAAAATCACATGCTCTGGCTGTGCTGTTTATCTTAATGCTGTATATGAAATAAATGGGAGCAACTGAGAATATTAGATGATGGAAATCTGAAGGTCCAAACCAGAATCGGTGGTACATGGATTATTTCTTCTTCTCCCAAAAGCCATATCCTTTGACTTTTCCCTTTTGCAACTGTGAAATAATTTAAGAAGGGAGACTCAAAATGCATTTTTTCAATTTAATAGCACCCCAGGTTATAACTTCACTGAAGAAATTTTTCTAATATTTTTAAATAATCAAAAACACTTAAGGAAAAATATATAACATTTCCTATTGCAACACAAGATTTTCCCTTCTCCTTGAAGGGATCCCACCAGAAAAAGGATGAATTGCAGGCTTGCATTGCCTAAGAGAACCATTATTTGTGTTATAAACTTCAAGTATTAATGATAATACCTACAAATAAAATAAATCCCCCTTGACTCGCAGATAATGTTCAACATTCACAACACTCAATTTTTTTTTGCTTGCAAAATGAAGACCTGAGACACTGTGACATGAGCCACTACAAAGCTACTTTTACTGCTGTCTTGAAAGTAAACCTGGAAATACCAGTGTAGGCTTGTCATAGTCCTAGAACAATGACAAAAAAGTGATTAGATTGTTTCCAGTAGAATATAGAAACAAGACAACTGTCAATTCATCTGCAGTCCCTTCAGACATCAAAATTATATACTTAATAACTGCATAATTTTTGTTACATGATGTGACTTGAAGTCTTCTGACACTGAAAGGGTTTAAAATTTTTATATGGAACTAAATCTATTAATAGTGAATTCTAGGTCAGTATCACACTGATTCTCTAATCAGCAAAAAATGTGTTTAAGAGCATGTCCTACAAGACTTAACAGGGATATTTGTTAAAAGAAACCCTGAGCATTGAGAGTATTAAACTGGACTTTGAATTGTCATT
This sequence comes from Aegithalos caudatus, assembly GCA_013389925.1. Classification (NCBI taxonomy): domain Eukaryota; kingdom Metazoa; phylum Chordata; class Aves; order Passeriformes; family Aegithalidae; genus Aegithalos; species Aegithalos caudatus. Next base: position 35,539 of record WEIU01004919.1, on the reverse strand, counting down.
TTCTGAGGATAGTTTAAAGAAAGCTAATGCACATCAAAGTGATCAATCATGTCAGCTCTGGAGTAGAATTCTCCTTGGCTCCTTTTTATGTCAACTTTGCGTGTATTAAGAGCATCATCAGACATGACGGCCTATTCTCTCACTTGCAGGCAGTTAAGCCAGAAGCAGCTTGAGGGACTGACAGGAGTAACTTTGATATGAAGTAAACAGAAGAAGAAAACTGGATCCAGTGTTTAGAAAATCCCCCAAGAGTGTAATTATTTGTTTGCTTATCCTGGCAGAGAAGTAGAGGGATCATAACATTGGTCAAAGGTCTTTAGAGAGACTGAGGAAATGGCAAAAAATGAACTACTCCTTGTAATTATAAGAGACAGCAGCTCTGTTTCTCAGACACTTTTCCTGATTTTAAGTTGGGAGCCAATCTTTTCGATTTTCCTTTTAATCAATAACTATTTTCATCCTGTAATATAAAAAGTTTCATGCTGTTGTTTGATGACATATCAAGTCCCCCATTTCTGCCTGCAGAAATGTACTATATATGTACCTCCCTATCTATCAAATATTGCATCTGCTGTCTACACAGATATGGCCTGTAGTGAAGTTCTCCCTAAGCAATTTTGCAGAATTCAAGCTTTCTTCTTCCTTTTCAGTAGTGAATTATTCCTCTGCCCATGTGCCAGTATTGTGGTTCAGTGTTTTCTGATAGACAATTGGGGGATATATTGCTTTGTCTGGATTTCTACTATGAATTGTTTTTTAATTAGAGGAGGTGGACTTGTAAAAATTCTTAAAGTGAATTTATTAATAATTTAATTTTAATTTATAGATTAAATATATGCAGTCTATAAATTTTATGAAGGACTTATTTTCCTGAAGAGTTTTACAAAAAGATCTCTATAAAATGGAAGTAATTAATTTGCCTTTTTAAGAGAAACATCACACTACATTTGATGTTATTGCATTTGTCATCTGCTCTCATGAATCAACCCATTATCTCCAAGACATCTTTGGATGAACTATAAACTAACTGCACTAGAGAATTACATTTCATTTAGCAGACATAAACAGCTTCTTCAAGGAGTGCCACCTCAGCACACCTAGCAAAAAACTCCAGTTCGGTTTAACAGCACAGTTATATTTTACAGTATTTGACAAAAGAACATGAGAAACTCCCTCTGCATTAAAAATAAAGTAAGCTTCTGATCATCAGTTGTGTGAAAACAAGGGAGTCCCAAAACTTAGGTACCAGCAGCTGAATAAAAAGAAACATAGGCCAAGGATTTCTGGAGCTTGACGGGTGTTTTTGAATATCTTGAGCTGGCATTGCTCACTTTATTCCACATTTAAACTGTGATAGGTCCACTGTGACTATCATGTGCTGTATCTAAAGCTTACTTAGCTGCCTGGAAAAATCTTGTGTTATGCCTGGGAGTTATCTTTTATAACAGATATTTCTACTTTAAGGAGGCAAAACCAATTTGGAAGATGTAATTTACTTCCTGAGGTTTTTTTGGTGGTAAAAGGACTGATCTTT
>WEIU01004919.1:727-33033 GCA_013389925.1 Aegithalos caudatus | reverse complement strand
ACAATTATGTAAACACGTGTTATTGTCCTTTTTGCCTTTTTAAAGGAGACCCAGAATGACACCTATCATGAAACAGTAATGCAGCATTCAAGTTCACGGAAGGAAAGTGTGTGAGAACTCTAGGGTAATGTTATTGCTCCCCAAAAGGATGGACAAAATAACAGATATTTCTGGTCTTCAGTATAATCAGCATGTATCCCCATCCCCAACCACAGCATCATGGAAACATCTGGAAGGGCTGATAAGACTAAAAGTTAACCATTCTAACAGATAAGGACAAGATACTTTTGTATCAGTAACAACTTCTTAATATTTCAAGTTCGGGTAGAAGTTTCAATAGAATCCTATGGACATTGGAAGCAAGTTAGACTAAATGCTACAGTTTCTTAATGCATGGTGTTTAGAGATGTTTATAACACATTGTTCTACTGCTTTAAATACACACAATGAAATGGAAATATTTCAAGTGTGCACTAAAATTTTATCTGAATTGGATCATAATTACTGTCACTGAAGAAGTCTCATTACTGTTAGTGCTCAGTAGGTCTCGTCTCTCCCTGGGGAAAAAACCGATGGCTGGAGAGTACTGTAACTAGTGTGGCATCTTCCTACAATTAGCACAGAGTTTTCTAATATTGGATGCATTTATTTCATAGCTTTGTGGGAAGAAATTCAACACAAGTCTCTTTTGAAAACCCTGCTGTGCCAGCATTATTTGTGTTCTAATATTTTTTAACAGCATTTCCCAGGTATAAATAAGATGTCAAGTCTAAATTAACACTGGAAACATGACCTGCCCTGTTTTTTTCTGTAAACTGACAGCTCCGCTGCAGATGTCAAATGTGAACCACCCTCCCAGCTAACTAGAGACTCAGGATTGGCATATTGCTGAACTGCAAAACTCACTAAGAAAACATCACTCTAAAGAACAAGGAGTCCCAAACAATTCTATAAACTCTATTTTTCACTTCTTATTAATTTTTAAAAACATTTTTAAAGTATTAATTCCTGAAAATTAGATTTCCAGGGCCTTGCAAAATCTTCCTGTGTAGCAAAACCCTCAAGCAGCCCTCTTCCCCAAGGAATTAACTGCTTTTCCCACACCTACTTCTTTCACACTGTCATTTAGATTCTGCTTTGCCCCTTCCTTCCTCATGACTATAGAAAAAAACACAAACTACCTGGGATAAACTGCAGATGGTTATTTTATCAACCACCTGACTAAAACTTGATATCTGAAAAGCAATACTGCTGGTTTTTATCATACCCTTTATAGAACGGAAAAATAAGTTCCCTTCCTCTTAACCATCGAGTTAAGTAAAGGTTATAGTATCTCCTCTTCATTTTCCTTTTTCACTAAGCAATTATTGTTAATGAAGCCTTTCCTCTCAATAATTTCTCCTGAACTTTATCCTGCAGGTCCTAATTGTCCCTGAAGCACATGGTCTAGATGCAAAAACACTTCTTCAGCTGAAACCCTCCAGTGCCATCTCTTTATCTTCTCTTAAAAATTCAATGTAAAATCTTCCCAAAACAGCAAATAAATCAAAACAACTAGTTCAAAAATAGATGATACAAGCAGAAGAAAAATGTTGTTAAACCTGTATGTATTAATCTACCAAACTTTACTTATCTTCAGATCACCAAAAAAAGAGGTTTCTAGTTCAAATGGACTAAAAAAGATCTGAGAATCTTGAAGACTTGTAATTTAACGCTTCATGTCAGATAAAAGTAAAGATTAAAACCTCCTATTCCTTTTTATGCAAATGATAAAACCATATTCTCCATGGACCCCAAGAAGAACAGGAAGAAGGAAAGCATTTTGCAAAATCATGACATCAAATCAATAGAAAAATAGAGGATGATCAAAAACATTAAAGACTGGCAAGAAAATAAGATGAACTCTTTTTTCATCTTGATTTTCATTACCACATCTTGTGTATTGACTCATCAGTCATGGCTAAACATAGTTTATGCAATTGAACTGAAATACCTTTTAGCTCTTAAGAGTGAGAGACTCATCCATGGTCCTTTTCATTTGACAAGTGAATACTTGATCAGCACCTTAGATTTCAGCATATTTCCAGCCCAGTGGCAAGGCTCTAATTTCCTCTGCCATTTTACCTTATCTCATACTTTTCAAAATAAGATTTCTGCTTATATGTAAACACTGCAATTCTGCAATTCTTTTCTGATCCACTTTTTCAACAGCATTCTTATTTCACACAGGCAAGTTAACACCATTACTGATTCTCATCCAGAAAGAATCTGTTTTGCTATAGACTAGGAGGACTTGGGTGTGGGTTCCTGAACTAAAGTTGAATGCAAGTTACAGGAGCAGAAAGGGAAGATGGAAACATTCCTAATTCAGAGGATGGGGCAATTTCTGTCTGCCCTGTCTTCCACAGCACTTTTAAGGTTGCTCCTGGAGCTGCCAGAGCCTGGTAGCAGTGGGAGTAGCAGTGCATCAGCATATGGTTACAGAACAGGTATGTATAGGAGTCAACACTTTTTCTAGGTGAGGTGAAAGGTTCAGTATTAAATCAAATGTGTCTTACCTCAGGAATTAATATAGATGGCAGCTATGTATAGGAAGTAGCTATTTACTGAACAGCTAATTAGAATACTCCTCAAAATAAACAAGAATAACAACCAGTCATTACTGTAATTATTCATTTCTGTGCCAGTCACTTTGCCTTCTCAGAGCACATTAATGTATTTTAGAGATGGCAGGCACAGCTGAACAAACATCATGCACCTGAAATTACTGAAGCACAAAAAAATGAATGCAATATGTATATTGATGGCTCTGGAATAGCAATAAGAAGTCTACTGAAAGTCAACAAACTAGGTGCTGACATATTTCAAAGTCTAAGTCATCCTTTGGGAAGTTACGCAAAATGTATATTCAAACTGCAGTTATATGCCTACATAATAAATATATTGCCCATACAGGTTCCAACACCTGGTCCACATGCAAACATGTGAATGTCCAACAACAGAGTATATATATACTCCATCCAGAATAGGGGTATATATGTGTTTGAGTGTTTCAAGGATTGACATTTGTACTACTTCCTTCACATTCCGTGTTTTACAGGTGTGTACAGCTTATTAACAGATACAAAGACAGAAGTTATCTCTGTGTATACAGTTTGGAATTCAGCAACCCCGTGGTGTGGAAAATCCCATTCTTTGCACCACCTCTTCATTGCACTATTCCAGGAGCAGCTTTTGAGTAACTGAGTGACCAGGTATATTTACCACAGCCAACTATTGCACTCTGGAAATCTGGCCTTGTTTTAACTCCCAAATACCGTTCATGAAGAGAATTCCATCATTAAGATTTCTGTCACAAATTTTTGGGTTTTGTGTATGCACAGTCGACATTGCAGTCTGCACATTTTTTACCATTGCAATATTAATGATTTACATCCAATCCTATTACAAATATAAGCATATACTGCACCATAAAGACTACCTATTGATAAATGTTGACTTCAAACCTCAATTACTCTGGTATTTAACCAGTGACACAGGCAAAAATTTACTTGAATGCTATGATGAAAAATGTGATGATTCTGCAGAATCATTAGAGTATAACAAAGAAAAGCAACAGAAATATTTTTCATGATAATGAAAAGGTAATAATAAATATTTCTCACAGGTCTTTTATCACTTCTTTTTTGACAATGCAACTGCCTAAATGAAGTTGCATAACATCAGAAGACCTATATAAAACAAACATGTCATGTCAACAAATGACAGCCACCCACTAGCAAACACTGTGATAGATCAGAAATAATACAAGAGTAGGATGAATCCCTGTGGCATTTCCAAATTAAACCCATAAAATATTGACTGGGAGCAATTTGGAACAACCACCTGGTCTCAGTATATTAAGATTTTAAAATCTGATCATAACTGAGCTAAGTAAGTGAAACATATGTTTTGCAGGTGTAGCCATATCCCAGAAATACACTTGACAAGAGATATAGTAATTCTTAATTGAAGGTTTTGTGGAACTGGGAAAAATGGCAGGAAAACTGTAGACACATTTGAAATCACCTTCGCCCTTCTCTTCTGATAAGATTTTTAATATATTCTCTTTTTCATGTAAGAGGACAATTCACTGCTTAGTATATCAAGACAGAATATACATTTTAATATCAGACAAAAAGATGCATGTGTTCAATGTGACTTCAGTTTCTAAAATTTCTTAAGATTCCTCTGGAAATGTCTCCTTTAACTTAATTAACTGAAACTCTTAAACACACTTGTACTGAAGCCAGTACGTGTAATTTGATTGATCCAAGTAATAATGAAGAGAAGGGGGGAAGGAAGAAAATGTTTTCCACTTAAAACTACCAGACACTCTTTGTTGATCCTTAATCACACTGCCAACAAAAACAACTGCCATTTACTCCAAGAACTGAAGTCCTGGTTTTAAAATCACGCCTTTTTTAAAAGCCCTGTTACTCTCTTAGGTCCCAATGGAGAGATGGATCCAGTATCTCCTTAACGTCCACAATATGCTGGCTGAAATATGTGACATCTGACAATTTTACATCCTCCTGGAACAAGGTTTACACTTGCCTTTACCCATACCAACCTCCCATGGGCAGTCCTGTGGGCTTGTGGACAGAAGAGTGCTCTGGGCATCTTTCCACTCTCATACAAAGTGCAAAGCTACTTCGTTCAATCCCATATTGCATTTCCAACAAACATGACAGGTATAAGGAGGCAGTCCCCACCTGTAATAATGACTATTCCTCACAAGGTGTTAAGGGCATAAGAGAACAAATTTCTGACCTCAGGAAATCAGGAAGGACAAAACAGAACTCAGCCTCACCCCCACACAACATTTTCATAATCTGGAAAGGGAAGAATCACAGAATGGGTCAGGTTGGAAGGTACCACAGTGGGTCACCTGTTCCAACCTCCCTGCTCAAGCAGGGCCATCCCTGAGTCCACTGCACAGGATTGCATCCGGGCAGTTCTTGAGTATCTCCAGTGAGGGAGGATCCACAACCTCTCTGGGCAACCTGTTTCATTGTGTGGTCACCCACGCAGTAAAGAAGCTTTTCGTCATGTTCAGGGGGAACTTCCTGTGCTTCACTTTCTGCCAGTTGCCTCTTGTCCTATTGCTTGGAACCACTGAGAAGAACTTGGCTCTGTGCCCTTAGCACTCCCTCTTCAGACACTTGCATACATTAAAGAGGCACCCATCAATCTTCTCAAGTTTAAACAGCCCCAACTGTCTCAGCTTTTCCTCATAAGAAAGAAAGGGAGGCCAGCAAGAGGCTCACCGGCTCTCACTGGCCTGGCCAAATCAGGTGACTGTCAGCAGTGCTGTATCACAAAAGCACTGTTGCCAGATCATTTCACTTCACAGAGATAAGCTGCATTTAAACTGGAAATACATTAAAGTATTCTCGAGAAGGAAGCAGTTGGTTACGCTATTGGTTAATATTTGTAATTTTTGTGAAGCTTTTATTTAGTTACTTAAAATAAACTCCTACGCATATCCTGCCCAAGCTGCTCTATCAGCGAGGAGCGAGTGTGCCATCAGGTTTTCTCTGCCAGTCATGAGATTGCTCTATTAAATCCTCATGCTGGTGGGGAAAGAAGAGCCTGCTCCCAAGCCTCTGAGAGCAGGCTCTCTCCTCTCCCTTCATCATCACAAGCCTTTTAAGCTGACACTGGTTTTCCCTTTGGAAGTGAAAGCATTCCTGCACCATGTGATAGGCTACTAAGCTTGCTTAGGGTGCTGTGAGGAGCTGACAGAAGAGCCAAGATTATCAACTGGTTATGTTTCCTCTTTTCCACTAAATTTTCACACATCAAACTCTGGCTGAAAAGCAGGGAACGTGCAAATCTGCAAAATTTCACAGGAAAGAGACACAGACCCTATAGATTAATGTACAGACAGCCACAAAATGCATTTTTGACTGCAAAATGACTTATAACCCTATGTCAAGTCCTCCCATTACGGATCCAGTGAACAGTTATTACAGTAGTTTCACTTAATCAAAATTATGTAATTCCATAAATTTGCAGTTTAGACATTTTAAGTGCAAAAGCTGGAGACATTTTATGTGTGGGTGTGCCTTTTGACACTGGTGCTTCTGCTTCATTTCTGCAAAACAGCATCCTGCAGCCTGTACTATTTTGCATCCATTTCTGTCTCCCAATGACTGTTTTTAGCCCATCAACCATATTTCAAGATGACCCACTGCATCCTCTGCTTACATCAGCACGAATTTATGTCTCTTCTTTCTTCTTTTGTTAGGCTCTTACCTACCGTAAAATTGAGAATTCAGAAGCATCTTTTATGCATTTGGCTCTTTATGCTGATTGCAACATGGCCAACTCATCTAACAAGTACTGTATTTATCACCACACATTGCTAGACTAATAGACTTTTATTGTTTTGGAATTAACTTTGATGTTAAATGCTGCTTGCCCGGATATATGCCATGAATGGATCTCTACAAAGCATTAAAATAATTTTTAGACATTTGTAACAGAGTAACAGAAATTCTGCAAATGCTTCATTGTTCCATTTTTATGCAAATGTTCTTATTATAGCATTTTAATGCTTTCATTTTAATTTCCGGTGAGCAATAAGAGTGTTTCTGCCTTTTGTTTGGTCAACAAAATCAAATGTTTGCTGGTGAAGAAATCATGTAGCACTTGTTGAGTATGTTGGTATTGCCTAAAATACTATTTATAATACTATTAACATAAAATTAAGATGTGTGCAATAAGCTGTGTGAAAAACCTAACTGCTTAATTTTTCTTATAAATATATTCTTATATAAAGAAATAATTGCAAGAAGAAACTAAACTACTACTTACTGAGAGATCTGTAAACAAACAACATATTGAATGAAAAATCTTGAAAAAACAAGATCTGTGTAGGCCTAAATTCCCCAAAGGATTAATTTCTGTGTAAAAATGTAGCTCAGAACACAATGGAATCAGAGGTCGATCATCACCAAGCTGGATGTATCTTGTAATCCAAATTGGATGACTGATGCTGATCCTTCCTTCCTCCCACTGCTCCTCCTGGTTTGGTCTATATACACAAGATTTTAATCCCTTCCTGTAACACCTTTTATCCTGTTCTCCATTCTGTCACACTATGCCACAACATTCTCAATGACTTTTTATTTTAAAACTACTGCTTTGAATGTCTATGCTTTCTGGATTGTCCACCTCCAAAAAATATATTGAAAACATCAGGTTTTTTTTTTATTTTTTTTTCTTTTCTCACTGAAGCAAATTAACAGAAAGCTCTCAGTAGCTCATGCTCGATCTGCAGAAGAATTACTGCCTTATTGGCAGAATGTCCTACCATGGGAATGGACAGCACAGGCTATTTCAGTATTTATAAAGCCCTTCTTGAATTAATTTATTCTAGGCAGAATTAAGGTGGCAAGTACTGTAAACACAAGATCAAAGGTGAGGTGAAAGCTGCTTCTAGGCTGACATCTCTAACCAGGACATTTAAAAATACAGTGGAATGGAGTGAAAATCAATCAACCTTAAGTGCAGAAAAGTTTATCTGGGAAGACAAATGTGAGAAGGCTGCTGCAGAAAATTAAGCTAGCAGCTCACAAGAACATGAAAAGGTTACAGTTGGAAGAGCAGGTGGGGAAACCTTTTTACAGGGGCATCATGGTGTATTCTAAAGCCTGCAATTTCACCAGGTATGAAGAAACCCGCAGTGGTACAATAATGCTAAGAGCTGCAAAAATGGCCTAGGAACACTACTAATTAAAGATCGTGTACATCAGATGCCTCCCTCAGCAAAAGTAACTAGAGGCAAGCTTCTAGGCACCAAGATGATGAAATCTTGACTGCACAATAAGCAAACTTCAGTTTCCTTGAACTGTATTTGCTCTCGGTATTTACATAAATGTTTGGATTAATTTTCAGGTAATGTAATGAATTTTGGCCATAACTGTGCAATTTTGGTTTTTAAACAGTAGATAATCTTAAACAGCTAGTAGGCCANTGTTAACAGCTGCCAAAAAAGCTTCTCCAGAATTTGTCTTGCCCCCTTTCTAACTCTGCCTAAGTACAGCAGTTATTTAGAAGGATAAACTCAGTTATGTACACTGGGTAGGAGCTGTAATTGCAATGTACAGTTTCTCTTCTGATTTCAAATTTAGACGTATAGCACATGGCAGAGATCCATTTTGTTAATTGGAATATGACACTGGATCAATAAAAAGTTGTCATGTTTTTGAGCCAGGAGAAGACAATCTGGTACTACTTAACAGGGACTAAATGATACTAAACTTTCTCAGAAAACTTGTTTATATCTTTTGTGTAGTAATATATATATATAATTTATACTTTTCAACTATTGTAATTTCCTTCTCTTAAACAAACACAGGTCTTTCAGTTGCCATTTCAGTATTACCAGTGGTCATACCAGTTCAAGAAAAACCTCTATAATTTTAGTATTACAAATCTCCCAAGAACTAGTTTGGATGTTATGGCATTCTTGTTATTTTCTTGGAAATGTTTTTTAGCTTCTAGTCAAAAGGCACAGCATTTTCCTTATCAGAAACATGACATCAGTTAATACGGCTTATTCAGCTCAGATTCAGAGCTGTGGCTTAATCCTCTAAAATAACCAAGATACCAGACTGTCTTATTGAGTTAAATTTAAACCACTAAGTAATAAGAGTGAATTATAAGGTATCTTTTTGATATCCTCTATCATTATACTTGGTAATACAAGGCTCTAAAACAACAACTGACTACTGATATTATTATCTAAAATCCTATTTTCTAGAAGTGAAACGGAAGATTGTTTCGATTTGCTACAAAATTCATTCATGGCATCCAGATATTTATGAAACCATTGTCTGGAATATGAAAAACCAGTATATTCTGAGAACACGTTTTGACCTACGATTTGTATCAACTGCTATTGTAAACACATTTACAAATTTCAGGGCAGAAGTCTACTTACCATCTTACAATTGAGAAAATCTCTATTAAAAATGTATGGCAAGAAAAGGAAACAGCTTCCTGTGTGAAATCTACTTTGGCTTCAGTCACTTGATATTTGTTTGCTATGTGCTGTACAAAATTACTGAAGCACACAGAAATGACACTTTGCCCTTGGGTGCAATGGAATGACAGATTAAATGAGTAAATGGAAGACTTGGAGCTTCCTCCAAAGGGAAAAAATAAGCTACTTAATACTTTCAAAGCCTTTTCAAGTATCAGCTTTTTCTGCAAATCAAGAGAGTAATTATTTAGTGAACCAACTTCAATTTCTTAAAAGTGCAGGGAGCAAGAGGGAAAAGAGTGGGACATGGAACTCGTTTACTTCCCCCACAGCTCTGGTTGCCCTCATGAACATCTGATTTTAACCTAAGGCTACAGAAGTCTTTTGTTTGTGTAACGAAACACAAGTTGCATCATCACCAAATGCACCAGAACGATTTTTTTCTATAGCCTCACAGATGGAACCAGTAGCTGTGCTTCACCTCTAACCACTAAACACATAATATATTTTGACCCTCCACCATAACTTTAAGGACTCTTATAAAGCACAGTAAAAGCTGAGTCAAAACTTCATTTAAATCAGACTGCAAACTCCTACCAGTTTACAATTTCTGTGGGGATTAAAGATTAATTGCAGTAGCTCAATACTAACAGAGGTTATTGCTCCAGTCAAATACCTACTTCATATTCACCAGAAATAGCCCAGAGTAGAGACTCAAATTCTTATCCCTGAATTAAATAACCTTTTTTGAGACATTTTAGCATTTCACAAGGGATACTTTAAAACATTTGAGTGTTTCTCAGTTTCAATTTTTTTTTTCTGTTCTCTCTTAGGTTATATTTTGTAGGTATTTGCTACTAAATCTTTTCAATTTATAAATAATATGCCCTTCATCAAAACAAGTAAAAAAATGAAACCCTTATCTCTGAGAATAAAGTGAAAAATTTGAATTTGGGATGAATCAGAAATATTAATTTATTGAGCTGACTTATCAAATGAGAAAATTAAAGAAATAGCTAAGCACCCCTTGGATTGTACTCCACTGGTCTCATTTTAGGCACCTTAATTTGAAAAGGAGAAGATGATATTGTCAACAAGACTCATGCAAGAAATATTTCTTTTCTGAAAGAAGAAATACATATGTCTCCTGTATTGCACAAGGAAATTAAGGTATGGTCACATTTCAATATATAGAAAAATTGCAGGAAATATAAAGCACAGGTGTTATAGTACTGTGAGCCAAATACAGAAAAAGCAAAAACTAAAGACAGAGGAGAACAGCAGAAGGAAATCCTCAGACACTTTTCACACAACTGGATATCCCACACTAAAAGGCAACTGCTCACTCAAAATATTAACATGAAACAACATTTCTCCCCAGAAAAAGCAAGAAGGAACTGTGAGGATATATGAGGGCTGATTCACATACACTGGAAAGAGATGACACATAGACGCTCCCGAAACAGGCAATTTTGACCTCCTCTATGAAGAATTGCTGAGAGAATTGAGGTTGTCCAGCAGTACCTGTAGTGACAGGACAAAGGGCAACCATTTAAAACTGAAAGATGCTAGATTTGGTAGGGGGTGGTAAAGGGTGGTGATACTGTAAAACAGGCTGCACAGAGCAGCTGTGGAGGTCCTATTGTAGACGTGTCATGATTTGTCATGTCCCATGATTTTGGAGCAATATCTCTCATTGCATGCTTTGCCCTAGACCTATATTTTTGCTGTGATAGTTGCTATTACTCATGACTCAAGACAGGACATGGCATAGGCAGCTAAATGGACTTTTAATCTGACAAGATACCACTGTGGTTATATTCTTATCAATGTCAAGCCCCATTTCTATTAGACTGAGCCATCCAGTGAACCATACCCACTCTATTCCTCTCAGACTGCTACAGTAAAGTCAAGTTTCTGTTGCAATAAAACAACTTGATCTGCATGATGAAGTGGTCAGAAATTCCTTTAACTACTCTAGTACAGAACACCTCATACCATGAAACCATACATTCAAAATTCACCAACAACCAAAAGCCACAGCTCAGGTCAGACAACAGGAAAACACAGGAGAAGTGTGACAGCACACTTGTCCTCATACAGAGGCTAAAGAAATAAACCCATGGTACACAGGACAGGCTGAAAAGGTAGCAATGTCATTTCAGGCAAGGACTTTGCCTCCTGTTTGTTTTCCCTGCATTCAGAAAAATATGCTTTCTGTGTCCTCTTTGCTAATAAACAGAAGATCATTGAAGTGATAGCTGACTCTAATAATCCATTTCACTTCCAAGCAGAAGCTCGGCAAGGGTCCAAGTACTTCCCTAAGTAATTCTGTCATCAGGCAGCAGAACGTTCCAGAACATGAAGTATGATTCAGGTAGAGTGTTCCATTAGAAGGAAGGCATAAAAAAAAAGTAAACAACCACAAAGCAAAGTAAATTAATAAAAACAAATCAGCATATTTTAAATTTTCTGGCTTTCCTTCTCATTTTAGACTCAGTGGTGCTCCTTGCTTCAAACCTTTATCAGGAGGGTACAGTCCTTCCTGTAGTAAACAACCTCCTGGCAAGAAGTTATTTTTTAATTAGTGTTATTTTCTCAACTTCCTTGGACTCGTCTATGGAGTGAGCATCCAAGGATCTTATGTTTAAAAAGCCTTAGAAAACAGAAAACCGGTTGATTGACTTCCATCAGGCAGCAAATTATCAGGGACTGAAAACCAACTAAGACTACAGAATTTGTCTCAATTTCTTTTTCTAAGATTTAATTCTGACACTTCTCAGATTTGTTGTTCAAGTGCTCATAGAACATCCCACAGGCAAAGCAGAACACACAATTCTGCCAGTTTTGTTCCATCACAATTATCTAATCAAATCTTTGTTCACTCATTCATCAATATTTTTCATCTTGGAATGAAGACATTGCTAAAATAGCACACCCAGAAGTTTCCTCATCCTACTTCCTATTAGAAGACCCCAACAACATACCAGGATTATTGTTTTGAAATCTGGGTGTGTCATATGGAATACTACAGTACAGTGATCAAATTGCTTGTTCTTTACATAAGATTGATTATGTAGTCTATAAAATGCTTATTTTTAGAAAAGAATTCCTAGCAAAGATTTCCAACATCAAAGTATGGGTATTTTTTGCCTGATATGCAAAACATATCCTGCACATAAATACAACTTGGGCACATTAGAATACCCTTAGAAACAATAAACTCATGCACTGCCATCCATAACAGACGTATACAACACTCATGAGCATATATACTGTTAGAAGCTTTCTGGAAAGGACTTGCAGATTCAGAACTGTTACACAGGTGAAAAATTATGAATGTTTCTCAACTCCAAGCACCTGACCCTAATTGGGACACTAAACTCTGGATTTCAAAACGATAAAAAAAAAAACAAACCACCCTGTGGGAGGATTATGATGCACTGCTTGAAGAGAATAAAAGCTGTATCAGCTATTGCAAGAAAAGAAGAATTCAAGAAAGTGGTTTGTCCTTGACAAACTTCATAGTATGTTCTGTAGTATGTTCTCTGTAGTACATTTCTGTAGAAAGCTCATAGCTTTCTACAAATGTGCAACTGCATAGATGCATTGGCTCAGTGTTAAAATGACACAAACACAGGTAATAAAAAATCTGCTCCCATTCCCATCAACAGCAACTTGGGGAATAGGTGCAATTCACCAGAACTTAAGGGCCAATCTGACTTTTTAAAAAAGCCTATATTATCTGTTAGAACAAAACCATTTAACTCCGATGTTCCCATAGGATAGACTGTGTAGCAAGGATCTGTGCATTTTCGTAGCTCTCAATACAGACCAGTGTTTTAAAAATCCTTAAGCATATCAACATAAAGCTGAATACACATTTACTATTTATTTCTTAGATGTGGTAACATACAGATATAAAAAGGGAAAATAACATAAAAAGAAATGAAAAAATATGTATCAGAGTGCTGGTAAGGGGCATATATTCAAAAAACAGTGAGTATAGAAAATACTAGGCTGATCCCTCCAAAACTGGTAACTTAAATATCATAACAGAGGTCAAGAAGATATGACAGAGTATAGGAATAGGGAAGGGATGAAATTCAGGGCTTCACTACATCATGTCCTTATGCTACATATTTTTCTAAACTAAATGATTTGTGTAGTTTTGTGTTTACATGATTTGATGGAAAGAAATGCAGTTCATTTTCATAATAAGAACCAGAGGAAATAAAGAGATGAGTTCTTTGTTAAAATATACAGCTACAGACAGGACCCCTGTCACACCACCTGCACTGCTGATTAGTAGGAATGTGCCCTGGCCCTAAGAAAAAAATGCCTCAAGAAATGTTTACACCACATATGTGACAGAAAAATCTTGCAAAGACCCTTCAGAGAAAAAATGCTGCCAACTAATTTGTCAGCAGCTCTGAGCAGCGTGGTCCAGTGGAAGATGTGTCTGCCCACGGCAGGCAGGATGGAACTAGATGATCAAGACCCCTTCCAACCCCAAACATTCTATGATTCTATGATTATATTTTAAGAGCAGTCAACTTTTATACATTTCAAGGACAAGTAACAGTGCTGTGTCGTAGACACAATCATGGACTCTTACTGCCAGGGGAGCATANAGTGCTCTATAGGAGCACTTACCAGGGCTCTTCTGAGGCATTTCCTTCAGTCACACTCCAAGTGTTTCACGTGGATATTACTTGCTGAGCAAAGGCAAGCTGACACTCCCAGAGCTCATTCAGACCAACAAGAGCAGAGCAGACAACAGGATACTCTAAAGTGCTCCTTCTCCACAAAGCTGAACTTCAGCCCCACACAATACTAATTTTCATCTGGGTTGGACATACAAAGGACCTGACAAAGAACCTACCTCCTACCACAGGTGTGGATGGAGGCAGGCAGAGGTCAGCCACCACAAACAAGGTCTGGGTAGACCTGCTAACATAGCCCTGATTTTCAGACAGCAAGGGTAATGAGGAGGTGGGATACATCCCCTGAGCCTCAGCATGACTTCTCATACTGTAGCTTATGAGAACCAGATGTGAGGCTCAATTACCTTAATATTCAGTACTATTTTGTTTGCCACACAGGACCTTTTTTTTAATTATTATTTAGGAGTAGAAAAGAAATACATATGTAAAGAGCAGAGGCAGTAACAGTAAAAAATTAGACATTAGAGTATTTTTAAATTCTCACAGAATTTGTAATTTATAGGAATTTGGTTTTGTCTTTAATTCCAAAACAAAAGAAAAGTAAATTAAAGTGGTTTTCAGTTCCATGTTTTGAAACCAGAATACTTTACCAAATTATATTTTTGCTTCCTTAATTTTTCTTCTCTACCATTTCTGACACCTATATTGGTTAAGCACCTCAAAAACAAGCACAAAATCACTCACAGTATTTAAAAGGTTTTCATGAATATTTCTCGAAGTGTTTCTAATCGCAGTTCAAGTTTATTCCATTAGGGCCAGGTCAACACTACAACTGCATGGACAAGGAGAGCAGTGGTTTACTGTGTTGTCTGTTGGCCAGGCTTTTTTCCATTCTACAATGAAAAATTTAAATCCCATTATATTAGAGAAAAGGCAGTGTGAAGGGAGATAAGATTGGACACATAAAACCAGATGGCCTTTTCCATAAGTTATAAGATCACAAGGAACATCTAACTCAGCCTCTAGTGGATAGTTACTGAACAGCTTTCACTGCTCTTCCCTAAGCCAGCCTTACAAAAAAACAGACTGTGGTTGAGGGATTTGGCCAAAAAGTTTCCTCCTAAGTTTGCAGACTTCAACTAAACAACTAAAGGTGTCTCAGAGAATCATTATATAAGTGAGAATGACAACTGAATTGGCTGTCTAGCAGTTTCCCAAAAGTCTGCCTCCAAAGCCATGCACCAGAAGAGGGGAGTCAGTGACTGCTTGCACATGGGAGTTTTTTTTTCCACATTTGTAGCAGCAGCTGCCTATATAAGAGTTCAGAGGAACTAAACTGATCTGACTCCCTGCCTCTCTACATCTTCACTGGACTTGCACTGCCTCTACTCCCTACTCGAAGCTCCACTCCTGAAACTTCAATGAGCAGTCAAATGATTGCTGATATTTGAACAAGGGTGAGAGTGCACCTGAAAGTGGTGAATGATTAAACAGAAGGAAGTGGTGACAGTGTAATAGCACTAAAAGGGATGGGAAATAAACTTGTAGAACTATTCAATATGAAGTATGTAGGATTCTTAGACCACCCCAGTCCTTCCCCATACCATCAAAGCTCTTAGTCTGCAGCAGCTGAACAACATGCTCAATGAAAGAAAAAACACAGCCTGGAAAAATATTGGCATTACTAACGAGTGAATTCAGTCACTGCTGGATTCAAGAATGGTAAGACACTGAGGAAAAAAGAGTTTATGAATCCCCTTAAAGATGACAGATTTAAGAGCAAACTAGCAACCCTCTAAGTTTTCTGTGATAGAAGTTATTCATGTATTTTATGATAGACATAAATTTTGAGGAGGAATGCAAAGAAGAGTAAGATTCATGAATGAAATATCACACTCCAAATATTTTACAGATATATCATCTAGAAGCAACTCCTAATGTAAACTGCAGTAGAAAACCCTGCAGTAAGATAATACAAGAAAACACTTAAATCAGTAAAAATTAACATTTATTGAAGCATGCATGAAAGACACAGAAAAGTTAGGTTATGCTTGACTTCAGGTATGGCAGCAGCAAATAGGATGACTGTCAAAAACTTAAAGAGTCAGAATGAGAAATGAGAGAGAATTGCCATGCACTGAAGGAAGCAAATGATCCTGGCAGGTGAAAAACCAGAGATTTGTTGCCTTTTAAATTTATTGTATTAATAACTGCTGTATTTTGGTCCCATATAGTTTAAAAGGATTTGAAATATTTAACAGCTCTTTGCATTATACAGTTAACGAATGTTTATGTTAATAAAGATAGAAGAAGGGTTCTGCCCTGAGACATTGCTCCCCCTATACTGTTTCTGTAGGTTTCTACTTTTATGTGGGACAAAAAATTACTTCGAGCACAATTTCCAAAATCATAGACTTTTAGAATCATTTAGGTAGGAAAAGACTGTCAAGTCCAACTGTTAACCACATCCCCAAGTGTCATATTTACACATCTTCTATATACTTTCAGGGATGGAGACTCAACCATTCCCTGAGGACCTTGCTACAATGCTTGACAACCCTTCTGGTGAAGAATTTTTTCCTAAAATTTAATCTACATTGGCCTTGTCACAACTTGAAGCCATTTCCTCTTGTCCTATCCCTTGTAACCTTGGAGAAGAGGCCAACCTCCAGCTCAGCACAGCCTCCTTTCAGGTAGTTGTAGAGAGCAATAGGGTCTCCCCTGACCCTTCCTTCCTCCAGGTTAAACAACCTCACTTCCCACAGTCACTCCTTGTAAGATGTGCTCCACACCTTTCACAGCTTTGCTGTTCTTTGGACACTCTCCAGCACACCAATATTTTTTTCTTATGCAGGGTGAAAGACATCCCATCAGCTGGGCAACCAGATGACAATTCTCAATGTTCAAATTTAAGGTTCTGACTACAAATACAAAAGTAATACATAGATTCATAATGCTGCCATTGTACCAGTGGGTTTTTTTTAGATAGAAAATGTGCCAGTACCGCATTGTGAGTTAGGCTTCAATAATTTTATTGCACATTTAATATTTAAACCAAAGTTATTTTTATCTATTTCAGTGAACACTTTTTTTTTTCTGGGGCAGACTCCTTGAAATTCATAAGCATCCAGACCAAACCTGTAAGTTAATGCAGATGACATCTACAAATACACTAATTTTATGTGACTCTCACATGAGAAAAATGTGTTTAATTACAGTAAATTCTAAAAATTATTTCTTTCATTTTCAGCCTTACCCTTCTGCTTCACAGTTAGAAACGAACTGAATATTTGCACTGTGGGATTAACGTAACCTACTGTTACTGTTTAAGAAACAATGTGAAAATTTCCAGATTATTAAGATACACTTAATTCTTACACATTTAGAGACTCTTTCCTTCTTTCTGACATACACCTATTTTCATTCCAAGAAATATCAAATGCACACTAAATTAATCATGGTCTTCACTTACTCTTTGATTTTAAGCCATCCAAGTATAGAAAAAAAAAAAGTGCTGACATGGAATGACACTCATACCTTAGCAGAATGTCAGCACAGGGCCTTTCCAAGGCTTAAGAAAGAGGGATTGCTATGTAAGAACAAATTTTATTTGTTCAGTGACAATGAAGCACTAAACCTTGGAGACCAGATATTTATTTTAATAAATGCTCCTGACAAGGGTTTATGACAATCAGTGTTCAGACCACATCATATTACCTATGATCTTGCCATTCTCATTTTACAGGAGGATCTGGGGTGATTTTCTCATTTTTCCAGATCCTGGAATCTCTGATTTTGTTTAGGAAATCTGTTTTCAGTTTGCAAAGATGAATCTCCAAGTTTCCAAGCACTATATTGAATAACTACCACCTAAATTGTATTAATACATTTAAACTAACCTTATTTCATCCTTACACACTTCCTGACTCCAAACAATTTGCTCTATCCACATGTTCTTAGAGCACAAGAGGTCTCCATCCTGATATGTAAAGATTCAAGCAAAATAGGCTGGAAAAAGAAAATGTCTGAGCAAGGGTCTGGTGCTCACACTACGTAAGATGGAAATGTACAGCCAGAGGAATCTGGGGCAGGTGACCTGGAAAGAGTACAGGGATATCATCCAGAAGTGAAGAAATGGGATCAGGAAAGCTAAGGTAGAGGTGGAATGGACTTAGCAAGGGTTGTGAAGAATAACAAGAAGGGAATCTATAATACATAGGTCAACAAAGAAAAGCCAAGGAGACTGTGTCTCCTGATAAATGAGCAGGAAGAACTGGTGACAATATGGAGAAGTCTGAGGACTCCTTACCTCATTCTTCACTGGCACAATGTTTCCCATGTCTCTTAAGTCCCTGAACCTCTAGGTAAGGCTTGGGGGAACAAAGTCTTTCCCTCTGTGTCTGAAGAGAATGTTGGGGAGTACTTGATAGAACTGAGTATCTACAAGTCATAGGGGCCTGAAGAGATGCATTGCAGAGTCATGAGAGAACTGGCTGATGTTGGTGCCAAGCCACTCTCCACCATGTTTGAAAAGTCATACTGCTTTGGGGGTGGGTTAGGCCCCAGTCAGTGGAAAAAGGGAAACACTACTCCTGTTTTTAAAAAAAGGGAGAAAAGAAGACCCAGAGAAACAGAGGTCAGTTTCCTCTGTGCATGGGAAGATCATGGAGCAGATCCCCATGGAAGCAATGCTAAAGCACGTGCAAGCCAAGGAGGTAATTGAAGTCAGCCAGCATGGCTTCATTAAGGGCAAATTGTGCTTGACCAGCCTGGTGGCTTTCTCTGCGATGGAGTGACTGCAGTGCTTGACAAGGGAAGACTGATGGATGCCATCTACCTAGGCTTATGTAAGGCCTTTGACACAGTGCCACATGACAGCCTTATTTCCAAATTGGAGAGACATGTATTGGAAGAGTGGACTATTCAGTGGATAGGGAATTGACTGGATGGATGCAGCCAGGGAGATGTGGCTAGTGCCTCTATGTCCAGATGAAATCTGGTGATGAGTGGTGTCCCTCAGGGCTCTGTCCTGGGACAGGTGCTCCTCAATATCTTCATCAGCGACACAGAGAGCGGGATTCAGTGCACCCTCAGCAGGTTTGCAGCCAGCAGCAAGCTGAGTGGTGCGGTTGGCACAATGGAGGGGGAAACTGGACAAGCATGAGAAGGGACCCATGAGAACCTCATGAAGTTTGGGAAGTCCAAGAGAAAGGACTTTCCTGCATATGGGTCAAGGAAATCCCAGACATAAGCGCAGACTGGGAGAACTCATTGAGTGCAGCCCTACAGAAAAGGGCTTGGGGGTTCTTGTGGATGAAAAGCTGGACATGAGTCAACAGTGTGCGCTCACAGCCCAGAAAATCAACTGCACTCTGGGCTGCTTCAAAAGCAGCATGGCCAGCAGTCAAGGGAGGTGATTCTGCCCCTCTTCTCTGATCTTGTGAGACCCTAACTGAGGTACTGCATTCATCCCTGGAGTCCTCAGCACAAGAGAGATGTGTGCCTGTTGTAGCAGGTCTAGAGGTGGGTCACAAAGGTGATCAGAGCACTGGAGCACCTCTCCTATGAAGACAGGCTGAGAGACTTGGGGTTGGTCAGTCTGGAGAAGGCTTTGTGGATATGTTATTGTGACATTCCAATACTCCATACTTAAAGGAGTCATAAAAAAGGAGGAGATGACAATAAAACAAGGGTTATGGTTTTAAACTAAAGAAAGGAGATTGATATTATATAGTAGGAATAATTTTTTTGTTGTGAGGGTAATGAGGCACCAGAAGAGGTTGCCCAAAGTCATGGGCTCCCCATCCAAGTGCTCAAGGTCAGACTGGATGGGGTCCTAGGCAACCTGATCTAGCAGGTGACATCTCTGCCCACGGCAAGGTGGGATTTGGAGCCAGATGATCTTTAGGGTCCCTTCCAATCCAAGTCATTCTATGATTCTCTGATCCTACAATTCTAGTGAGAGGTATCTCTGCCCATGGCAGGGGAGGGTTGGGATTTGATGATCTTTAAGGTCTCTCCCAACCCATAAAATTTTATTATTTTATGTTACTATAATCCCCCTATCAAATTTGACAAGCAATGCGCTTCTCAGATGAACGAAAGCTGAGTGCCTACTGAGGACAAAAAGTTATAAAACAACATGTTAATGAGGCAAGATGTTTTCTTTTTTTTAGCTTTCCTACCTCTCCAGAGCTTTCCTAGTTCTCAATCTGTGGCAGCATGGTATCACTCCCCCAGCTCTATTTTCATTGACTGTGTATCCAGGTTATATTTTCCACTGCATAGTAATTTGATGTTGCAGAACAACTTTATTAATTAATAATTACTCTTTTTGGAAGTTTTTATCTAATACTTTCATAATTGATTAATCACAACATGGATTCTACTGTGAAGTGGAAACAAAGGAGACGTGATTTGAAAAAGCTTTCTGCATCCATATAAAACAAGACAGTCTTTGCTTGTATAAACTTTCTTGCTTATTAACTTGCACAGCACATGCATAAACATTCTTGCTCTGCATGATTCAATGACTCTGAATTTTAATAGTCCCTTTAGGTAGAACCACTGTAGAGAAAGTGATTTAAGAAGCAAAATAAAAGTCAGTGAACAGTGATAGAACTCGAGGAATTACAGCTGATATTTCAACTGAGGGATTTTTTCAGAAACATGCAATGTATCAAGACTGTATGCATTCAGTCAATAATGTATTCTTGATACAAAGTCTACAAAACAACTACCCAAAGTTAAAGCAGTACCTTTAAGTATTTGTGACTTTCCAAAAACACTGACAAAACAACAATAACAATTTAGGATTTACATTTGCAGTTGATAGAAGGCTTTACTCTGCAAAGCAAATATTCTCAAACCATCAAGTTAATTTCTTAAAGACCATCAAAGACTACCATTATCTGCATAAAACACTTAAAAGCAGATTCTTCTCTGAGAATGGTGAAGCCAAACAATAAAGGTCATACATTTAATCCCTAACATGACAGAATATTGATATGAAAAGGCTCCATGTGATTTTTATTTCTCACTCAGTGTATTCCCTGTTGTTAACCAGTAATTATTTTCACTTTTTTTTGACACATTCTTCAAGTACTTATTTAACTTGGGACTTGTGAAATGGCTAAATATAGTTGCAGGCATGTTGCCTGGTTGCATGTTGCAGAAGTGTGACATTTGGTATCCAAACTGTGATAATATGGAAAATAGGGAGAAGAGAATGATTAGAAAAGATTAGGCACTGCAACCTAAATAGGACATTATGCATAACACACCTGCATACATTAGATAGTATGTACAAATCCTTTTCCTTGCCTTTCTGACCATTAGGAGGTTACAAAACAATCTGTGCTTGAGTTGTTACAAAATACATACCAACAACTGAGTTAAAAATGAAAAACTATAATGCCTTTACTTATGCACAAATGGGTTTTTCTGGGTTGTTGGTCAAAAATTATAATATCTATTAATTGTGCACAGACTGTGGAGGCATCCTAGTTTTTTGCCCCATATTATAAACTGTTCTATATTGATTAATAGCACACAACAGCTTTAGTATGTTTTCACATAGGTTCTACTCCATAATGGGAAGAGAAAAAAGAGCACCAATTAGAAAAATCTCAGTATAAAATATTAATAAGGAAATTCTAGCTTAACAGAATATATTCTTCAAGGTAGAGGTATGACATGTTCAATACCTTGATTTTTCTAGTAAGAAAATGCAGAAAAAAAATGGAATCTGCTAAATGCATGCACAGTGAACTTCATGCCCCAGCACAACATCCTGCCCAGCACCTTCCAGATCTATTCCAAGGCTATGAAGCACTTTGATCCCACTTCAGCAGTGGTTTGAATAATATATTCTGTCATGTTATGCAATTTTCAGAACAAATAATACATCACATATATGGTAGCAGTATATCCTACTATAAGTTAAAGTGATCTGCAAACACAAATATTAGGAAAAATGCATATAACTTTTTCACTCTGAGACTATATAGTAATGTAAAAGCTGAAACTGTGAATACTTTTATTTTAATAAGTAAAAGAGGGATGATTACAGACCACCGGAAGAGTATACTCTGCATTGCAGGTTTTTAGGACTATTAATATCATGTGTTAAGAAATAGTTCATTGCACTTCAGAAAACTGCCAGACTTGCACTTCTGTATAGTAAATTGCCTTTGATGGAGGAGGATTTTTAAGGAAAGATCTGGTAGCGTTTTCACCCTGCTGAAGTCCAGCTATTCCTGTATTATAACTAAATTTTCTCTTGCTAAACAGGAAATGTGGGTTTCCCCTTAAAATCCATTTTCTGCCTTAAAAAGGCAGCCCTGAATTCTGTTATGTAACAGGCTGAAGCTCTGCAGTGGAAAAAGCTCTCGTCTTCAGCATACACATTTCTCCTGTCCCTATAATCCAGGACAGGCGATTCTCTTGCTGTTAGGTCCAGCTACAGGATAAATTTCATAAGCTAGATAATCCTTTTCCAGGGAAAGAATCATCCCTACTGTGATGAAGTGAAATGAGAGTAGAAAAAAATATTTGCTGCCAGACACGAGCAGTTCAAGGAGGCTCTCCTGAGAGTGGTAGCACTTCGTCCATACTCCTTAGCTCCTGAAAATGAAGGAGGATGGAAAGCAGAAGCACAATAAATAAATGGGGTCTTTCAAACCAAGGGGAAAATACATAGGTAAAATACCTACCAAACACTTTCCTGTTCTCAAAAGCAGAAAACCACACACTGGGGAGGTACCTCAATGAAGAAAAACCCCTTGTTTAAACCACAAGGAGGAGAAAGAAGACATACAAAGAATACTTTCCAGATGCTGTCATTTAACATCACAAACCAGGGTTTGCAAATGTGCCTCACATATCACAGTACAAACCTTCTAGTATGTTGCATGGACTAAAAAAGGTTTTGAGAAATATGACTGACTGTGAAAAAAAAATTGAATATTTCTAATATTTCTGTTCTTAAGAACATATGAAGAATAAAACATTAATACTGCAGATCTGATTGGCTTTTTTAATGTGTGTTTTGAGAACAACCAAAGGGAATGAAAGACAAAATTCTTTTACTAAGACAAACTGCTTTCAGGTGAATTCTTGTGCTGTTGTATTTTCTTCATTCATTCAAGAATATGCGGATGAAAATATTACATATTGTAACTCATATTGGAAAGCCACACAACCAAAACCAATTTCTTTGCTTAACCAAATGTTCTTAGTTCTGCTCACAAAAAAGCAGCCTGCAACTGAATAACAGTAATTAAAAAAACTCCCATCCANAAAAAAAAAAAAAATCAATCACCTGATCTCAGCCCTATGCCAGTGATTCCTCTGG
Source organism: Aegithalos caudatus (assembly GCA_013389925.1). Taxonomy (NCBI): domain Eukaryota; kingdom Metazoa; phylum Chordata; class Aves; order Passeriformes; family Aegithalidae; genus Aegithalos; species Aegithalos caudatus. Next base: position 9,977 of record WEIU01004919.1, on the reverse strand, counting down.
AGGTGGAGAGAGGGGCACATCTAGAGGTGAGAGTAGGGTTCTCATAATTTAGGGATTTGGTCAAAAACATTCTTTTTTGCTGATATTTCCACAGTCTAAGACGGACCCCAGACAACTATCTAGACTAAACCACTAATTTTGGATTGGTTACCATGGGTGAGATGTACTCATCCTTAGCACCCTGACTAATGACACTTGTGGAAAGCATTTGAGAATGAAAAACAAATCATGAAAGTTATTAAAGTACACCGATAAGGCAGGAAAATAAATTTGTGACTGATATTAAACTGTCATTTCAGAATTGTTACAACAGGTAGTGCCATCACATTTCAACAAAAAAGTAACTAATTCTAGGAAAAAATATCACATACATAGAATAAAAGTATTTATAGGTGTGGCTGTTATACAGCCATCACTACAATTTCTCGGTAGTACATAATTTAAATTGTGACATAAATAACAATATGCTATAGCAAGCAATAACATTTATCAATTGCATTTCTAGCCCAATTTAATACTCATTCATGCTTAGATAAATAGATGACCTTTTGCTATCCAAAGAATAATCACTTCTGAGTTAACACCTTTCCTGGTGAGTACACATCTCTGCCAGCCTATAGATTATCCTGCAAGCAGAAGGTCAGCTATCACACCTGAGATCAAAAATTGCAATATTAGTGCTGACACAATCTTTGGAGGGCTAAGTGATGATGGCAGGTGAGAATTAATGGTGCTGAACAATAGATTTCCCAGAGAATCCCACTCCCTGTAGAGCAAGCTTTCTTTCCTCAACCATGAGCCCACAGTACAGCACGAGAGACAAGCATGCCAACAGCAATCAGCCACAGCAGAAACACTCTATTGAGTCCTGTCAAACACCTGGTTTTAATGCCATGGTGCAAGCAATTAAAGGCTGTTAGTGGCCCATAAGTTTTCCCATTTCCCAGAGGTGTTTCAAATGCTGCAGGCTCCAGTCTTAGAACAGAGACACTGATCACTCAAGCTTTGTCATCTGCAACAAAACTGCCTTACTGAAACACCTCTTGTCCCCCTAAAATTGCCATTAACAGTACACGTCCCCTTGGAGATGCGTCCCCTCTCAGGACCCTGACATTACTCCTTACACTCAGAAGTGTAACTACTTTGTACAATTACTTACCCATGCATTGGAAGACCTTACTAATATACCTTGGTCAGACTTTCACTATTCTGTAAGGGTAAATTTATCTTTTTATTTTGCACAGCGCACGTTTCATGACTGCAATGTGGAACTACAAAGATTATCTGAATCCGATTTTTTATTGTGTTAGTGCTGAATATCTACCAATTAAACAGGTACTGCACCAAAATAATATGTTGTTTTCCTGGCTATAAGTTTTTTATGATTATAAAATAAATATATATCAATATAGCTACAGAGATTTAGAGACCTAAATAATGTTTATTCAGTCATATATATGGAAGTCCCATCTTTCATAGATTTTTGGGAGAGTCAGGAGGATTACAAAAAACTGCAGGGCAAACTGTATAAGAGATTAAGAGAATTCATCTAAGTTTAATCAGGATTTGCTGGAATAATATTTGATATATAAATAATTCAAGTTTGAATAATATGCCAGAAATTTGCATTCTGTTTCCCTGTAAGAAGACAACACATCATTCATACCTCATATATCTTCCCTTGTTTTAGTACTGCTATTGCTATGAATAAGACCATAAGATAATATTATGCATTTAGAAGGGTAACCAACACCAGTAATATTTCAAAGTCAGAAATTTTTCCTCCTTCTGCACAGAGGTCTAGATGTTCAGCAGAAGGAATTTTGCGAAGTTAAAAAAGAATACCTTATCATATCTTGGTAAAAAGCAATGCTTTACATTTATTCAAGATTTCCTCACAGAAAAATAAGTTTTTATTTCTCAAATATATATGAAATGAGCAGTCTGATATACTGTGTAACATAAATGAAATGAACAGTCTGATAGACTGTGTAGCAATACAAATTATCAGTAACTGTAATGATAAAAATTATTCCACAAATCCATTTTAACCAAGAAGGATCTCTGCTGAAATTCCAAAATTGTAATGAAGAACCACAGCATAATGATAGTTTGCACATAATTAGTAAAACAAATGGAGCTGCATTGGAGACAGAACAGGAAAGCAGTTGTCTACTGATTCAATGAACTGCATTCGTCATTCTCAATTTGTTTTACCATTTGGATTTTAATTACAAATCAAGTACTTAATCTAAGCTGAAACCAGATAATTCAATTTATGCCAGGTATGCGTTTCCAGAAGGTAATCAGTGTGGAAGGGCACTCGGGAAGGGTCAGTGCAGTTGCCCAGATGGAGCTCTGGTGAGACCAGGCTGCCATCCTGGTGCCAGCTGCAGGGCTGTGTCCTGCTCCCAGCACCCCTGTGGGAGGTGCACCCAGGTGGAGGATCTCCTGCCCTAAGTGGCACAGCTTTGGGAGGAAGAGAATAGGTTGTTCCCCAGGGCCCTGTGTTGGGGCCAGTCCTATTTAGTATCTTTATCATGATCTGAACAAGGCGACTGAGTGCACCCTCAGTCAGTTTGGAGATGACAAGAAGTCAGGTGAGAGTGTTGATCTGCTGGAGGGCAGGAGGGCTCTGCAGGGGGGTCTGGACTGGTTGGATTGATGGGCTGAGACCAACTGGATGAGGTTCAATATGGCCAAGTGCTGGATCCAGCACCTGGGTCACAACAACCCCATGCAATGCTACAGGCTTGGGGCAGGGTAGCTGGAAAGCTGCCCAGAGGAAAAGGATATGGGGATGCTGGTCAAGAGCATCTGAACATAAATCAGTGTGTGCCCAGGTGGCCAAGAATCCTGGTTTGTATCAGAAATAGTGAGGCCAGCAGGACTAGGGAGGGGATCATACTCCTGTACTCAGCACTCGTGAGGCTACATTTCAAATCTTGTGTTCAGCTTGGGCCCCCCACTACAAGAAAGACACTGAGGTGCTGGAGCGTGTCAGGGGAAGGGCAACAGAGCTTGTGAAGGGTCTGGACCACAAGTCTGATGAGGAACAGCTGAGGGTGCTGGGGTTGTTTAGCCTGGAGAAAAGGAGGTTATGGGCAGACCTCCTTGTTCTTTCTAGGTGTCAGAAAGTAGGTTTTCATGAGGTGAGAGTCAGTCTCTTCTCCTAAGTTACATACAATATGACCAGAGGAAATTGCCTCAAGTGCCAGGGGAAGTTTAGACAAGATAACAGGAAAAATTTCTTTAGAGAAATGATTGTCAAGCATTGGAGCACAGGCTCACAGAGAACTGGTTGAGTTCCCAGCCCTGGTGGTTTTTAAAAGATGTATGGATGCAGCACTCAGGAACAGGGTTTAGAGGAGGATTGGTAGTGCTGGGTTAATAGCTGGACTCAATGATCTTTTGAAACCTAAACAATGCTATGGTCCTATGATCAATTTCTTTAAATATAATGAAACCACTGAGAAAATAAATGGAATCAAAATAAAATACCCATACAGAGCTGTATACATAAAGATTCATGCAAATATAGAAATATTTAATTCAGAATTTAAGAGCTAAAAATTATTTGTATTATTGACTTTTTTTTCTTGTTCCCTGACAGCTAACCAATTACTCAAAGATACACTACATGCACACAATCTTATAAATAATAAAAAATAAATAAAATAATAATAAAAAAAAACCACAAAACTCACCATGTTGTTGAATGCTACAGTGGTCAGCCAGTTCAGGATGAATAAATTCTTTTAATAGAAGAATATTGGGATGCAGCAATTATTTCCTGTTTTCTCAGATACTCAGGCTATTGACATCTCGACAAGAGGTCAATTCACTATCCAAACAGTCTCAAGGTATTTAATATGTCTAAACATAAAACAAATGCTCTCTCAAATAAGGTTATTCCTGAAACTATGCGTGCCCTGTTACATCTGGTGCATCATGCTTTCCCCACAGCACAGGCTTCTTTGCTTAGTTGCTCTAAGATACTAGCTCTTGTCATGACACTGAAAGAAATCTGACTGGTGTCAGCAAATATCAAAGAGTCAAAGCCAGATCAGAAATCTTGCTGCAGGACAAAGTTCCTCCTTGTTACAAATTTCCACTAATAATGATCCTACACTGGTCCAATGGCATCTGCAAGGAAGTTCTGGGTTTAGTATTAGTTATTTAGTATCCTGCTTATTTTCTGTGAATTAAAATACCTGCATCCCCTACAAAGTTGGTTAGATATATCCCTCTTATATGGGATTGCTTCTGATCTTACATCTAAGAAGCTCTGTAGTTCTGTTCTGATTTTGACCCAGTGAGGATACATCTTTCTTGATGTCATACTGACTGCCTTCAGTCCTGCCTTTTATGTCTATATGGACAGATTCCACATAGTATATGAAAGAAAATATGTTTTGACCTAATCAGTCCATTTTGTACCTCCTGGAACAGCGATCTTGCCTCATCTCCTTGAACACACTTTCTGAGTTACACTTTCAAATTTCATAGATAGAAAGAAGAATTACATTTATTTGTTATTTTTACAAAATGCTTGGGGAAACTAGTTATACATATATGCATAAACATGCATATGTCATGTAGTGTAAATAAATGGGATATAACAATTACATTTTGTGCAAGCATTTCTCAAACTCACTTGACCAAGTCCATAAGTGAACTTCATTTATCAGAACACAGTGTAACTCAATTTTTGCTGTGGTAAAAACCTAACTTTAACAAGGTCTGCCCATCAGAAAGCAGAACACCCTCCAGACCAGAGGGCATTTTCGTGCAGTGCTCTGAAGCTAAAATAATAACAGCCTTATAGAAAATCATGACACTTCTCTGAGGCAGAGGAACAAATTAGAGTGTATCATTTGAATAGCTGCATTATGAAGCTATTGATGTTAAAAAGGACATATATTACTTTTTGGATCACTTGTGCTACATTAATACTTGCTCACTTACAGAAGCCAAAAACCCCAACCTTCTAACATTGCATTTTCATTTTCTCACTCACTAACAAAAAAGAATCCAATTCTTGGACACTGGGCACCTTCACCTTAAGTACCTGCCTAGAATCTTGATCTTCAAAATGTAATGTATTTCAAAATTGGCTTAATCTTAATTTTTCTTCTGTCACTGGATATCACAATAAAAGCTTTTTATTTTGAACTTTGATAAGCTGTGCAAAGAAGAAACACAGAAGTTACCATCAGTAATTTGTCTAAAATACACACTGCTTTATCCCCATGTTGGACTTGAGAGATCACATGGAAGATCTACATGAAAAGGATGAGAAATGCAGCAATTTCATCTCTATAATTTGTATTCTGATAATGATAAGTATTTCGTAAAGATGACAAATAGATTTTATATACCAATACAGCCCGAACAGTATAACCCTGTTGTCTTACTGAAGTCTTGGATAAACAGATTTTCAAAATATCTATAAAATATGAACACTACATAAACATTTATCTTTGTATTTTATATTCAACTCAATTCATTGCTATACAAATTGTATCCATTTATATTCTAAGTTTGTAACACTGGGCTGACATAGGCCTGCTTTCTTATACAACAAAAGTTAAGTTTAAAAAAAATTAAGAAGGACACACAAGTTTTAATTTCACTAAGTGTTAATAAGCATAACCAGATTATTTATTTTTCTTCATTAATTGCTTCCATGTTGTTAAAAAAAAAAAAGTGAATAAAGAAAAAGCCCCAAACTTTCAATATCCTAGGTCACTACTCTGTACTTAGATAGTGTTTATCAGATGGAATTTGGATTTCTGGAGTCTCATAAAACTCAGCTTTGTGAGTAAACAAAACTCAGGATAGAATTTGTCTCTGGTTCAAGGAATACAGTGATCTTCCTCACTCATGGGTGACATTTACTTTGCTCTCTTGCAACCATCCTATTTCAGATAATATATCTTCAAAGTAATACTAGAAAATTGGCTTGCAAGTAGTATTTGTACTGAGAACAGATCCAGTTGAGAGGACAGATGTGTTCTAGCCATGAAGACCCTGGGAAGTGAAGCATTATAAAGAAAGAAAATGGATCATTTCAACAGTCAGGACTGCAGTGTCCAGTGACAGTAGAAATTACTGCTTGTAGTGGTGCGTGACTGGGTGTTTAACACTGTTGATACAGCCTCTAATTCAATGTAACTCTCACAAAGGTAAAATTGAGCCAGCCAGACACACTCATCTAAGATCCAAGTTTTCATGGTGAGAGACAAAGGTCTGAAGTGAATTCTTTATATAGACAATATTATAGAAAACCAAGAAATGTTCAGCTAATATGTCTACCTAGTCATATTTTAGGGCCTCCTCTTTTCAACACACTCAGATCACAGAGCAGGTCCTGAAACATGACTGACCATTTCTGCTTTGGCAATAAAATCAGGTGCTGAAAGCCCAACAGACACAGAGCAGTTTCTTAGCTGCCGTGTCCATGCCATCTCTCCACACAGGCCTGGTCTTTCAATCTCTTCCCTACAAGCAGCAGAATGGAGATGAAACAACATTCAACTGCAACACTCGTGCATCACAGTCATCTTATTAAACAGACAGGGTGTAAGTACCTCAACAGCAATCTCAAGTAGCTCCTTTTAGATCAGAACACTTTTTTGCTGTTCTCACATACAAATAAACAAACACACTGACTCTGTGAATAAAAGAGGCCACTGGGACAGTGCAGTCTAACCCGCTGTGTGATATCACAGAAAGTGTCTGATACTACTTCACAGTGCCTTCCATCAAGTACCACTTCTGAATCAGATGCAGCACACTGCTTTTAGCTCTTCTGCATTCCTAGAGGAACCCAAGAGATCTTAAAGAATTTAATGAGTACATTTCAAGGACGTTCGAGCATCTAATTCCCTAAATTGCTTCAGCAATCCTAGACTTAATTCCAAATGAAATCTTTTAAGATACAAGAATCCACAACAGTGCTTGGTAAATTGTTCCAATGTGTATTTACTTCTCCTTAAAAATACACACTTCCATTTTGAGGTTTAACTTCCATGTACTGGATCATTTTTGTCATACTTCTGAGTCTCAGAAGGTCAATATTTTATTCCCTTCCACAGAGAGAAAGTTTTCTGACTCTAACCCTCCTCCATGGTGATGAATCAAACCAGCCATTATTTTTAATCTCATTTAAACCAATTGTGTGGTTTCTCACAAAGTCCCTCCAATTTTCACCAACTTCTTCAAGCATGAATGTCTAAACCAAGTATGTCCTGGAGTGGTTATATTTGGAACACAAAGATGGCCTTCATGTACTAGTAAATACATTAGCAAATAAGTTAGTAAATATGACCTGAGTGGTACCTTAACCTGCCACCTGCAGAATCCTATTACAGCTGGTAATGTACCATGCCCTCAAACACTTTTTCAGAATTTTGATTTATGGGATGACAACCCATTTTATTCTCCTATATTCTTGTACTTCCTAATTCTTAAGCAAAACATTTGTTTATATTGATTCAGGACATGCATATGGAATGATACTGTATGTAAGAATTCACCCAAAATTTTTAAACAACTTACTCTCAGTATGTATCACTTCACCAATTGCTGAGCTATTTCCATACTTGACTTTGGATGATTTTATATTTTCTTTCACTCCTTGAAATTGTCCTTATTTCCAGGATTTGCAAGATAGGAATTTAATTGTTCAATTAACTTCTTAGTCAGCTTATAAAAATGAAGTTCAAGTTATTTCATTGTGCTGATTTTGCAACACTGAAATATTTCTCCTCATTTCAAAAACAGCAAAAGTATGATGAAATTTCTAGCCTACTTAAACTTTATCAATGTACTTAGATAAATTCATGCTTTAAGAGAAAAGACAATACAGAGAGCTTCAAAAATATGCATGTTTATACATTTTATTCTTGATGAATGATAGTTTGTTAAAATCTTGTTTGTTGTTTTTTTTTTTTTTTTCCTTTGGTCCTGAGAACACAATCCCTGCATCCAAACATGACTGTGGTTTCTCAAGGATACAAGCCCTAAATACTGGAATTCTTTGCCATGGCCCAGCTGTGACCCACCACTATACTGTCCCTTCCCCAAATCATTAGGCAGCTTTTTTAAACTCTGTCTGTAGCATGCAGACTAGCTAAAAGGGCTGGCAGGGAAAGGCAGGAAAACAAAAGGTAAGTAGACACTATACAATGGAAATAAAATAGATTGTAGCAACAGTTTAAAAAATAGCCATATGGCAGAGTTTCATATAAAATAAAGCTTTCAGGAGAACCATAATTTTGTATTACCCAATGAGTCAGAAGCTGCTACTAATGTACCTTGGCCACACTTCCACTATCCAGTAAGAACAAATTTATCTTTTTATTTTGTACAGTGCTGGTTCCATCCCTGCAACCCTGAACTAAAAGGATTACCTGAATCATATTTTTTATTATGTTTTTGCTGTAGTTGTTATAATAATATAAAAATACAAAGGAAGACCACATAGGGACAGATGTGCTTCCTCTAACCTTTCCGGCGTGAGCATAAATGTGCAGTCTCTGATTCCATGAAGCCATCAGGAGATGGTGAGATATTTATCATTGTGCCTATGTCTGCTTATGATGTGCAATGCACACCAAAGAAAAGCATCAGCCTAAAAACCAGTACCAGTTCCACAGGTTAGTTTGTTCCTAACATGGTGAATTATTTCAGGAATATGATTTTATATCATGGGAAAAAAAAAAAAATTGGATTTCCCACTGTGCTCAACTTGAAATTTTTTTACTGCAAGAGAATGACAGCATTACAAGAACTATTTATTCCATTTCTCAGAGTTAATGGTGTCATTACTTTTTGTCCAACCATAAAAGGTTCTTACAGGCAACCACTTCCACTAGTGTGCATGTCCAAAAATAGCCATTCTGAGTGAATTCAAAGGCTCATTGAGCCACTGGCATAAACCACAATGGCAGTAGATGGCTAAAGAAAAGTACAGAAAAGCATAAGAAAGTTAAATAACTCTGGTATTTCAGCTAGGGGTGACCTCTTCTGAGAGACCTTCCAAGAATGGTACCTATCTCTAACACTGTCTTTGCCTTGGGGATGTCACTCAAGTCATGCTCTCACATGCACCTCTATTGCAGCTGTGACTTTAACTCGAGAAAAAATTAAGTCACAAAGACAGGTACTTTAAAATGAAAAGGATCACTTAGCATTCCATTGGCTTAGGAAGAGGTAGAATAAATAAAAAGGACCAAGATGCTTA
>WEIU01004915.1:222044-241674 GCA_013389925.1 Aegithalos caudatus | reverse complement strand
TTCCCATCTTACTTCTTACTTATTTTCTTGGTACTTCAAGAAGTTCCCCAGGCAGACATATTGCATCATTCCTTACCTGCTCTTTGTGCTTCTCTTTCTTACACCTAGCCTTACACACCCTTTCAGGATATCAAATCAGACACGGAATCAGTGAGGGAACAGAAATTAACTACCTCCCCTTCCTCAAAATTACAACTTTTCTAGCTAACTCCATTACACCAAACAGCTTTTCAAAGTTTCAAGAGCTCTACAACAACAGAACAGTAATTTCCACCGAATATTCTCAGAACACTTAAGAATACTTCATGAACACAAACACAAGTCAAAGCAGAAAGACTCTGCCCCATCCCTTAAAAATAGGCATTTTGTTAGAAAGGAAATGGATGCTGAGATCCTATAAAGAGTACAAACCTCCAATTTCTCTATTGTTTACTCAATTTCCATTAACTATCACTATCATTTACATATTCAAGTCAGTTTTAATTTCAGACCACTTTGAAAAATTAGACCTAAAAACAACCCCATCTCCAAACAGTCTCTGTATGTTCTTGTCTTAAATACACTTGGGAGTGTATCATGAAGGGACAGACTTTAACAAATTAGGCAAAATTATCCGTAATACACCACAGTAAAAATGATCAAGCTTAGGCATAATATTCTCAAGCATTTTCTTGAACTTTGAGAAAACTCACCTTTCCACAGTTTAGAATCATAGAGCATCAGCTTATCTACAAGAGAAGAATTTTCACCATCTGGTCCTTCTTGCAAACCAACCTGACACAATATTCGGCGAAGGCCATCTTAATGAAGAGAAATAGTACAAGTTAGTTACAGCTCAAACACAAATGTGTGATATTTTGACATCCTGAACTTTTCACACAACACAAAAGGCCTCACATTGCCATCTTTTCCATGACAACTCAGTAACAGCACTTATATTTTGCTGATATAAACACAAATATTTCATACCTTGCAAGTTTCATGTCAGCCTCATGGAACATTAGGAACATAATGAAAATTGCCAAATGCAATGATTTGATTTAAAGCTACCAAATAAAAATCTTCTTCCTTAAAAATGGCTTACTAAAATAACAATTATACAGCAGACTAATTTTCCAGCTATTAGTTTTCCTGATTAGACTCAGATGAAAGGGAAAATATAATACATGTATAAAATTACTCATATATTCATGTAGGAGCTTTTTGTTTTCACTTAAGGGTTGCTAGCATTTCAAGGCTTCTCTGCATATTTTTTCTAAAAGAGAGAAGCAGTAACTTGAATTATATGAACATGTAAGTTATTATATGCTTGCATCTGAAACAGAGCACAACCCAGACATGGTCCTATTAAGAATGTTCAACCTGGCTTTGCATTGCAGGTAATACATATTCCCTGAGAACTATGGGACTCAACAGAGCCCTTACTTCCACACCATGCTTGGCATCTCAGTTCCTCAGGCAGTGTGCTGCATGGTGTAGTAATATACACTTCAAGAACCCCTACCGCAGTTTGGGGTTATTCCTTTTTGGTTTGCAATTCCAGCTACTGCTACGAAGGACACCAAGCTAATGGAAACTCCTGCATTGGTCAACAATTGTCAAACTGACACTTTACTCCTGAAGTGACATTTGCTAGGATGGATGTAGTGGTCAAACTTCTGATGAAGTTCCACAGCAAGGTTTTTCTTTTTCAGTCACAAGAATTTGTGATTTCTTTGACAGCAATCATCCAGCCTAACTGGTAGAAGACCCTTCACCTGTCACTCAGCCTTTGTTCAGGGAAATTTCAGTGTAACCACCCAGTCACCCCATGTTACAGATGACTGGTAACAGACAAACACGTTTAAAAGATTGAGCACAATTTATTTTTTTGTGTGTGTTTGTTAAAAACCAGACCCAGAGTACAAGACTGCATCCCAAGACATGGAAGGCAGTTCAAGCAAATGAGCACACTGGTCACAGAGAAAATGTATGTGTGCTGTTTACAATCAAACATGCCTTTTGCCCTTCTGAATCATAAAGAACTCAGCATTTTACAACGTAAACTCTTCAGAACTTCAGAAACACTACACACACAACTCAAAATTCAGTGCTTTCTTCTGTAACTTGAGACACCATTGACATATTCAAGTTACTTTTTTGCAACTGTCATTTAGTGCTGAAAATTAACCACTGTGGCACCTGGCACAAATGACATAGCACAAGACTGGGTTTAAAATGAGAAAGACAGTGCCTACCTACATGTTTCACTGAAAGGGAAATTTATCACAGAAAGAAACTATCTTCATAACTCCTTTCTATTAATGCCTACTGTTTACCAGCAACCCTGGCAAATAGTTGAACAAACCCTACCATAAGTTTTGTTCAAAAGTTTGGTTTACTTATCTTTAAAACTTAAACTTACGTTTCAAAACCAAGAACATGTTAAAAAGACCCTGTGCATGAAATCTTGGCTAGTTTTCCCACTATCAGTCTAATAAAACACACAGTCTCTGAAAAATTTGCACCTATGCAGAACATATGTGCAATATGACAGCTGAGCGTGCTTTGCTAATACTTCTTGCTAACATTTCCAGATGAAAAAATTACAGATTGCAAGGGGGTCTGTATGTACATTTCTCCATATTAGCAGTTTGTCACTTTTCCTTTTATTTCCCCTCATACCCTAAATCTCCATAATCTTACAATTTACCAGGCCAAGTAGGGAACCAAGTCAAACAAAAACCAAGCATTCTCATAAAATCTGATATTGTGCATCTTGATTCCTTTGAAGAAAGCTCTTTCAAAAAATCTGATTAAGACTTTGTCAGCTTTTATACTTGCCAAAACCCTCTATAATTCCTTGAATTTTCTCTGTTCTACTTAGCAAAAAATCTGAAGCAATCACTTTCATCATCATTCATCAAATTACTTCTGAATAATTTTGTTTTATCTAATCAGACAGGTTATTTTCAGCTTACTACTGAAAAAATAGCTTTTTGGCATACTGCATTTGACAACAAGTCTTGGCTTCTGTTCAACAGCAACTAAACAGAAAAGACTACGTAAGACTGGTAGCACTTTCACATGGAAGTTAGAATTCAGAACAGCATGCCAGTAAGAGAAAATAAAATGAAGTCTGACAAGTTATTAATAGCTTTGCCTTATACATTACGTATCTGAAACAAGTAGATAAAACTGCTTCAGAAAATCAGCTCCTCTCACAAATATTCTCTATCTTATCTCAAAAAAGTCAGTTTTGCCCACCTGAATATCCAATAACACTGCCAAGCCAAGTAAGAAGCTTCAGACCAAAGCTCTGATGGGCAACAATAGATGAATGCATAACTTGCACTTTCAATGGCTTTGTCTGACGACTGGTATTTCTCTTAAAAAGAAAAGGAAAAATGAGGCAATGCATATTTAAGTGAGGACTGGCTATACTTCTATACAGAAATGCAGCATTACTATGATAAATTTTGATAATTTATAATATTATTACATATTCTAATTACGAACACATACATAGCAAACCCAAAAAAGTCTGAACTTCATTTATCCTATTAATATTTGAAGGACTTTATTATGCAATAGGTGGATCCATTTTCCACTCTTGGCCTGTTATCAACACTCACACTGATCTGCTGCATTTTACTGATAAGCAATCCCATGTTCAACCCAAGACAGCCAGGCATGTCTGTCCCTCCCAACATGACAGGCAAGTCACACAGCTGCCCCACATGGAAACTGACTGTCCACAGACTATTCTCAAAAGTACAAAATACACAGAGTTAAAACAAGAAAGAATTTACCCTCATCTACGTGTTAGAAAGTGTAATAGTTAGATGTTACACACAAAAGCCATTTGCACTTCACCTGCATGGGCAGCAAGTTTGCACAATATTGCACAACATTATCCTTAAAAACATGCTAAGGCTTTCAAAATGCTTTAAATAGTTAAAGAACAGTAACTCTAGTTGCAGCATTTGTTTTTCAGTGGTTGCAGTATCATACATTAACTATTTATTTCATATGATTAAGTGCTGCACTGCAGTAGTTAACCAAAATTTAAAAGAAAACATTCTCACGTTTCTACATGGAAGAATCTTGCACTATATAGATATTAATATATATATATAAATGCTTAGATGTAAAATGAAAGTATTTGCAGTTTTACACTTGGATTCAAATCAGTAATAATTTTCATAACTGTTGCTGTGAAAGACATGGGCAACTTCACACTATAGGGAAAAAACTGTAATAATTTAACTTCACTGATCGGAACTAGCATATAATTCTGTTTTATGTCTACAAACTTCTTTTTAGAAAATTATTTTGGGTGTCAGGTAGGCCACAGTAGGGAAAAGCCCAACAAAGGACCAACAAAAACAAAAACACCCATAAACCAATATTTTGATATCTCTGCTCTATTGTAAATAGTATCTCCAACACTTTGTATCATTAAAATATAATGAGTCATTATGATAAAATATCACAAACTGGATAGCAAAGCCTCCTTTTGCTTAAGATGAGGCAAGTAAGTAGATAACATCCCCTACCACCATTACTTACCACAATTACTGATTTAGCCTGATCACAGTATTGGAAGTCTCCATATCGAACAGACCTACGGCCCTGCAAATTCAGAAAGATGTAACATTACCACCAACTCCTAAACAAGAAGTCCCAATTCTGTGTTTTGTATTTGTATAAAAAACACAGTAAAAGCTTCAGATGCATGCTAACTACTCTGCCTTTCATGCTACTTTCACTTTCTAAAGTACTCTATATATTTAGATACTTGGATTTCCCAAAAGTACCCCGTACTTTTTAAAAGAAGACAAAATTGTATCATATATTCAGTTACCTGTTACATGAAATTCTTCTCTTTTTTTCTTTTCAATGTATAATAATATTGCTCTGAAGATGAACAAGGAAAAGATCTACACTTCTTTTATTAAAATACTGAAAACATTAGTAGAAAGGCATTATTCATCAGTTTTGATACAACCTGAAGAAAATTCAGATAATTCAGTGCCTTTTAAAAAGCAGCTATTAAAGTTAATTGGTCTTTTAAACATACAATTGAAGCACTTGTTTTATTCCAAAAGGAAGGTTTTCAGTCTGTCCAAGGGTGACTTTAAGATGCTTGTATCCCCAATCGTCTGTTCCATTTGTGCTGTATACTGAGTTCTGTGCCTTTAAACCTAGTTCTGAGAGTGAAGGGGGAGAAAGAAGCAGCGCGCAGTTTGTTTTGAGAAAACGGCCCTGACTCCTCCGCATTCCTGCTCCAGTGGTGTTATCTGAGGCACGGACAGCGGTGGGGCAGGGATCTCCTGTGCTTTTAGTTAGATCGTTTTAGCTAGCTGAGGCAGAGAAGCATCCTCGACTATTTTTTTCCTCTTTCTTGGGACTGTTTAAATCTGTTCTGAACTGAAAAACCCAGAGGAGCACCGAGGGCTTGCACCTGCGGCCCACTGGGGCCTGGACCTCCGGAGGGACTGGGACTGATAAAAGACTGAGATGAACTACACTCACAGCAAGGACTTCCTCAGTTCTGCCATTTCTCTTTGGAGTGGCAAGAGGTTTTATTGTCTCATTCATTCTTTTTGCTTGTGGGTATTTTGTTTGTTAAATAAATAGGGTTTTTTTCCACTTTTCTCCGAAGAAGTTTTCCCGGACCAGCTGGGAGAGGGGCCGTTTGAGTTTGCTTTCTGAAGGAACCCCTTTTTGAGGTCTTCTCCCAAATTTATCCTAAACTAGGACACAGTCTTTCTCCACTGTCAATCCATATATCAAAATAGATAGTTGATTGAATTTATAGTGTACTGCAGACAGGAAAACTCACTGGTATTTTAGATCTGATGCTAAATCACTGCTTCAGGCATAACATTCTCTTTCACATACATGCTCAAGTACATATGCATTCATGTATGTATTTAGAAGTAGAAGGGATCAAAAGTAGGACAAAATCTGAATGTATCCCACAATACACAGCATGCTCAGGTCAGCTCACATTCAGGGATGAGATGTGAATCTTTTGGTTACCGCTATCACAAAAGATAGAGCAGCGATAATACAAAACCAAAATCTAGTTCAGTGTTAAGTAATATGAACTGGTTGTATTTCCTGCTCCACTGACCTCCTTGAAGTACTTTAACCACCTAAAATGACATTCCCATTGCCATTTTGGAAAAGATTTCCTCCCCACNAAAAAAAAAGACACAAGCCAATAAGCCAAGTAAAAAAACCACTCAATTTTCATGTCAACTGCTTACAGGTTCATTGCAAAAATAACAAGGTGCAGTTACCCAATGAAGTATCACTTTCTTTAAAAAAATGCACAGAGTACAAACACGCTGAGAGTGCTTCTGAAACTGAAACACTTGTAAAATTATATTCAGCATATAGTGATTCTGAACTCACTGTTCCTCCTAAAAACTGTGCTAAATGCTTGTTCTGCCACTATAATCTGACAATTATAAAAAAGAAATTAAATTGAATTTAAAAAGAGGCCACAAGCACCTGAACAAAAGCAGTCAGTTATGGATTTTATCCCTCACACTTAACTTCCTATGTTTGGAGCCTATTTAGGGGTTCTTTCAATGTTAGCTTCCTGGTTCAGTAAAGGAAGGGCCAAAGCTCCTGTCCTTGACAGAGGAGTGAGAAACACATTGGTATTTATGCTTACAAGACCTACTAGAATACATTTACATTGAAATATATTCAGTATGAGGTCTGATTGGGACTGGCCAAATATATTTAGGCACTGAGACATTTAGTATTAAGGCATTTTAGCATAGTATGACACACAGGACTCAGACTCACATTAACTACAAGCTTTGGGGAAACAGACTAAAGTAAGCATAGTCATAAAGCAAATATTAGGTCAAAGTAATAAAAAGTTCTAACAATTAATTCACTTACATCTCTATCTACTGTTGTTGCAAAACCAATGGCTTCCTTCTGCGTGCAGTTGACAGCCTTCTGAAGAGTATAAATAACTTGTTCATAGGTATGGACTTCATCATTAAACAGCATGCAGTAGTAAGTGTCACTCTTCTCACTTCAAAGCAAGGATTGAATTTACGTCATTCAAAGCAAGGATTGAATTTATGTCATTTAAAGCAATGTTAAAAGTAAAAGCAGGAGAGGAGGAAAAATATGAGAAATACAAATCTACTCTAATTATTGTATACAAAATATTTCTGACAATTTTAGGAAAGGCAGTAAAGATTCTTAAAATCAGAATTTGCATTTTCAACTGTAAATATCTGTAAGCCTTTAAAAGCTAAAAGACAAATATACTTACATCATTTCTAGTCCGGGCAATTCATTTTCCTTTTCCCATGTTAATATATCTACTGCATATTTAAACGTAATGGCAAAAATATTATAAGCTCTTGCTACCATATCTTCTGGTAAGTGCACAAGAGGATCCTGGAAAGTAAATAAAAATAGAAAATGAGAAATTAAATGTCATTCAAAATAAACTGTCAAATTTGCACCTCTCTTTATCAAAGATTATGTAAGTATCTTAAATTATGTCTTTCTTTAAATGACTTTTCAGTTGAAAGGAACAGAGTCAATAATCATCCTGTTTTCTTCTTCCAGTTCTACACTGACAGTCACCAAAGCTCTAATCTAACATTCAGTACCTGAATGTTAATTTGCCTCTTATCATCCATTTACATTTTCACACATTCTTCCACTCTCATTCTCCTTGTTCTCACTCCTGCACGCCTTTAAAGATAGTTCTTTGGAAGAACTTTAGCCTCAGCTGTACTAAAATCTGCTTCTTCTGCTATGCCTTCAAAACTAAGATTTCAAATCCCTGTATCTTTTGTTCCACTTATGAATATTAGTAAACTGCAGAATACAAATGACCATGCATCTCTTGTCCTGTTTTATATGCAGCCTGCATTAAAAGGCATAAGTCTTACCTATCCAGGCTTATTCAACATGCAGCACACTGGTATCATGTTTTATGATGCACATCTCTTATATGCTGTGGTATATAAATAATTAACTGCTGAAATGTAAATAGGTGTTTCATAATCATCTGTCCACATCTCAGTCTTTTTCACAGAGAACTGCTCTCCTTTTGTCTGTGGACCATGCACCCATTTGTGCCCATTCTGTGCTCTCCATTTGACAACTTGCAGCAGCCCCTACAAACTTGTCCTGCTCTCTGTGCCAGAGCAGAATGGAGGCTGCTGAAGATGGTGGAATGGGAATGTGCAGGGGGGAAGAGGAGAAGTGCTTCAGTTTGCCAAGTCAAACGGACTACTTCATGGAGCAGCAAATGAGAACCACTGGCAACTCTGAATAATGGGCAGGTACCACTGCCATTTCTCTCCAGTACATTTCAAGGATGGTGAATAGAAATCATTATAAACTTCTTCTCTTAAGGAAGTTGTTTTTTACTGTATCAAAATTTAGGGAACAACTGCTTCCTCTTCTACAAACCTGGGAAGGGAATGCTGCATGGCCTGCAGGTCACCTGGACAAACACTATACATTGGGTCACTGACTTCATTTATCATTTGATATTTTGACATATGTGTAATTGTTAGACAATTAAAATATTTAACAGTGGCCCAATTTCTGGTTTAGAATTACCTAATGCTAAATTCTGTGCTTCACTACAGTTTAGGTTGTATAAAAATGGCCACAATCATATTTTCTCAACTTTAAGTGTGCATCCCCTAAAGGAGGCTCTTGACAGTCAGCAATTCACCTGTACTAATAAAGTTTATCCCCTACAGCCCAAGACTCTTTGGGAATATTTGGAAGCTTTACAAGAGTGGTAACATGCCATTTCTCTCTTTTTTCTTTTTTTTCCCTTCATTTAAAAATTATCCAGGGTATGATGAACAATCAGCCACCAAAAGCAAATGCAAACCATAAGCAGCAGCCCTCCCTCCATTCCCAGCACTTTCAACAAAGGCACATATCTGGGCAAGGCAGAAAACAGGCTCCAATAACGCTCAACAAACCATCCTTAACCTACCTCAAACACAACACTGCATAAGAGATCTCAGTCTCCATGGTTTATGAGGAAGAAACACAAAGCCTGCCCAGAATCTTGATTTTTCTGTCAGACACACTCACTGTGTGAGTATCTTTGGGCACAGAAGTATCAGTCCACCCAAGATTTCACAACAGGAGTTTCCTAAGGGCTGCTGGCTAATGTAAACTGGCATGTAGATCAAGTGGCGAGTCCAGCAGCCATGCCAGAGTCTTAGGGCTGAGAGTGAGAACAGATTTTAGAAAGACCACTGTCACTGAAAATATAATCACAGTTGCTTCATTTAAACTATCAGATCAGCAAAATTATTACCAATGCTTGCCTTAGATTCTCCCTTTAAAAAAAATTCCACAGTATTACATAGTGTATATATATACACTACATACTATGTAACAGCTGTGAGTGGCTAGGTCGGAAGCCCAATTAGCCACGCTAATTCCTGAGATGTAATAACAGATAAGAGCATAAGCAGAAGACAAAATGCTTCTCTAGTCTCCAGTAACTTAAGACACTAATGCGTCCCATATCAAAGATGGTACCTACAATTTTAAATGGCCATTGATAATTTTTCCCTCCACAACCACATTAAATTTCCTTTCAAACATGTATAAGCTTTTAACTATAGTGTTTTGCAGTGGTTAGTCAACAGCTTGAATACCTCCTTTAAGGTGGGGCATGTCTTTTTGCATTTAATATGTCCAAGTTGTTATGCTATGAATCTGTGGTGAAGATGTGTTCTTTTTTTTCCCTCCCCATACCAAACAAGCTCTTTTAGAGACCTCTGCCTTGTATCTCCATTATGACTTCCCTGTGACAGCAAGGTATTTTGATTTTTAGAAATCTGTGCACTTCCCTTTGATAAGAATCAGAATATTTGTCGCACAGATAGCTGAATGTGGCTTCTTGGTGCACATGATTACATACAGATTTTTTTTTTTTTTTTTGCATGTGGCAGAATCCTTGACCTCTCAGAAAAACAAAGAAACAGAACTAAAGCTGCAGAAGTGACCAAGAACATACACAATGAAGCCTTTAAGTAGAAAACATTTTAAGGAACTTAAGATATTAATTTTTGTCTAACACTGTGGTTCAAATGTTACTATTAAAATTTGTACAGCCTCTCATGCAGAATATACAAGACTAAAAATAATCTCACATGGATGATTTATATATACACATATATATACAGTTAACAATGTTTTGAAACATGATGCCTCAACT
Organism: Aegithalos caudatus; assembly: GCA_013389925.1. NCBI lineage: Eukaryota > Metazoa > Chordata > Aves > Passeriformes > Aegithalidae > Aegithalos > Aegithalos caudatus. The sequence continues at coordinate 231,443 of WEIU01004915.1, read as the reverse complement.
GTAATTACCTCTTCTTCTGCAGTTTCTGAAGTGTTAAGTTCATGCTTTTGACAGTAAGGACCTTCCTTCCAAGCTTCTGTATCACCACAGTCACAGAAACCTCCTCCACCTGATGTTGTCATCTGAAATTATTCAAAACCAAAACAGTTCATGTGAATATGCATATATATAATACATGCACATTAAGAAACGAGTAATCACAGCTGTACTACAAAAGCATGATCACAACACCTAACTTTAGACAGCACCCTGTTAAAATAGCAGTGGAATCATGTCTACTTTTACGACAGCTGAAAGCTTGTCTACCTCATCAGTGTGATTATGCCAAAAGAAAAAACCCTCAACAACAAGACACCTCCAAACACCTCCATTCTGCCCCACTTGGAACTTTTCAGATTGTTTGAATCTATCCCTTGCATTGACATCTGTACTATGCCAAATTCTCACAGTTTTAATCTGAACAAAGCTAAATCATTTCACATGGCACTATTATACAGTGAGTAAAAGATGTGCTTTATGACAAAAGGAATTGAGAGACTTAAAATTCTTCACATATGTAAGCATAGGAAAAAAAGCATTGGAAAATTTTAATGGTACGTTTACACTGTTTTAATAAAATTTATTTTAAAGACCACCTCAAGTTAATGAGCATAATAATACTTCTTTTTTTGAATCACAACTATTAATTGATGCATAGAAGAATTCTTCTTTCAGCTATTTTTGGCATACTTCATACACTCTATACATACTGGCATATCTTACAGTATCAACAAAACTAGATGGATATTTGAAAAAATGTTTGCTTACACTTTTGGATGTTGTCTACACTTGTTAATTCAACAGGCTCGAAAAGTAAAAACCTATGTATGAGAAGTAAGCCGGTATCAGCAAATTTGGCTGGGTTTCTTGACCAAAGTTGTGCTTGGAGTTCTTGCCTGAATCCTAGTGTTTAGTGTAACCATGCAGTGAAGAGATTTACATTAACAGCAGTGCAGTATTGTAAAAAACAGATTTACAGAAAGGCTGCACTGGTAGTTTTCGCTTAACTTCTTAGTTTAAAAACACCAAGGTCTTCTTGGCTTTGTTTGCAGGGTTTTTTACACTAACCTGTACTACTAATAACAGTGTATTACTAAAATAAACAGCATTTATAGTTTTCATTTTCTATTGTAACTTTATGTTTAAGCTTTACATAGAAGTGGCTTCTTAATAAAGGTTTTTCAATAGCTTTTAAAAACAGTCAAACACAAAAGTAAAAACAATTCAAAACCCAGTCTAAAGCTGTAAATTTCACCAAAGGGCATGTGTTAAAAATAACATACATTTTTAACTGTTGCACATAAAGTTTAATTGCTCAATATTTTAAAGTGTTAACTTCCAGAAGTTACACTCAGATCAAAACACTCAAGTTCACATAGGATTACTGCAGACATTCCGAACTTCGTGTTCACTCAGCATTTGGAAATACTATATACATTCTTAAACTTGAAATTATTTCACACACACACACAAAATCACTAATAATTATGACATTATCCTGCAGGATCACTAACCCTGTATCGATGCTCTCTGTGAATGCTTCCAAGAAAGCATTCCATGCACAACACACAAGTTGGGTCAACTGCGCAGTCTCTAAGAACAGCAACAACAGAAAGAAGAAAGAAAGCATTAAACACTTGCTTTTGCCTTTAATTATACATTTTACAACAGATAATTTTAAAATATCACAGATATAAACCTTCTAACTAATGTATATATTACTCTGAAAGTGGAAAGGTGTGGCTTTAAAGAGGGGAAACAAATGAAAAAGAAAAAAAAAATCTTGTCTCACAAGAGAGAAGCCTTTAAAATATTGTCTGGGTAGTATGTCTAGTTGCCTTCAAGAGGTGAGACAAATATACAAGCAAGTAAACAGTTGAGTTACATAACCCAGAATAAACCCAAGTAAATTCTCTCAAGTACAGAGTACCAGCATCCATGATCTCCAGCAATCAGAGAAGACATTCCACACTGAACATTGTGAAGAAAGATCACACGCAACAGACTAAATCAAACCTCTGCTTCCAAGTTCAGCCCTACAAGCTCAATGATGAGCTGCAAGAACACAACTTTCTCAACCAGGAGATCAGAGACCATAATAAGGTCTTGTCTACAAACAATCCTGTATTAGACAGAAGGAATATTTCTAGTAAAAAGGGCTAAAACAAATGAGAAAATGATGCATTATATTTAACTGACCCCTTGAAAAACACTGAAAATGCTTGAACTCACGTAATGCAACTGACTTCAAGGCACCTCAAGATTAAGGCAGCTGGGTTTTGCAATGTAAAAATAAATAGCAAGAGAATGTCTGTCTTATGATGATTATTATTAAAACCAGAATTCAGAGAAAGAGCTTATTTTGTTTAAAAGAAAACTCTAGAGATGACATGAAATCTTATTATAAAAAAAATCTCTTAATTTCATTTAACTAAAATAAATTACGGAAAGTACATCAGGCAACCATGACTTACTGTGCATATATATTTTCTCCAGAGGAGCCACTAAAGGTGAAAATGTCAAAGCAAAATTATACCAAACTCTTCCATTTTAGAATAGTTTATGTCCAGGACATTATTTAAAAAAAAAAAACAAAAAAACAAAAAAACAAAAAAACAAAAAAAAAAAAAAACCCCACAACCTCTTAATGCAACAACGTACCTACAGGATTTGGCATATCAGCTCAACCATACGGAACGTTGATTCTTCAGAGCTCTAAGCTTGTGGCAGTGCACTTACAAATTCAGTACCATTTGTCAAGTGATTTCTCAGACAAGTAACTGTGCCTACACCTAACGCAGAAGCAGACCTGCAAGCTGCACAACTGCACAGAAAATCCACTGCTTTTAATGTGGACTTGGAAAATAATTATTTGCTGTATTCCACAAAAGCTTAAATTAAACTCTCATTATTCTTCATTACCAGCCATAAGTTAAAGAAAATTAACACACAACAGGAATAAAATGTTTCCTGATCAAAAAAAATGAGAGGGACTCCATCCTCAGTATGTTAATGATCAAATACTGTTCATACGGAGCAATGAAAATGCTGCGAATTCTGTAATTTTCTTCTAAACACACTTGCTATCTCAAGACCAACAACTCAATATGTATCTGAAGTACCTACCAGTTAAATCTTATGCCTCTCTTCATAAAGAGGTCTCAAAGCATTTCCAAACCCAAAGGCCAGTAAGGTATTATATTTCTAGAAAAGGAGAGCACTAGAAAGAAAAATTCTTCCACAATCATTCTCTCATTGTAAATGAAGGGGTGGAAACCCAGACAAATAAACCCTTGAAATAAGAGAGACATTCTGTCCCCCATGCCACCTCAACAAGTGCTCAAGTGTCCCAATGAGTGGTAGAAACCACATAAAGTGAGAGGAATTTGTGACACAAAACTTAAACTACAAAGACTTCAGAAAATAGAAGATGAAAATGAACTTATAGCTAGTAATACAATGGCTTAAAACTGAAGATACTTCCAAATACTTGTGATTGGTTAGGAACTTACTGTTCTCTTTCAAGTAAAAGTATTTTTAGAGAAATCTAGAGACATAGGTAGGGAAGGAGCTAGAAGCTGATATGCCTTTTGTAAGCATCTGATAGGCTGGTTTAGCAGATCATGGAAAGAGGTCTAAAATACAGGATCAACGCTAACAGCTATTATTAAATACCCAAAATACAGAAACATACTTGCCCACTTACTTCTGATTAATGCCCTTAAATCACCCTGAAAGGTCACTCCAAATTCTTTCTTAATCTTGTACTTCTTTTGTACAGAAAAACATACTACATTATACTAATTAATGTTTTTCCATTTATACGTGTGTGTTAATTTTCCCCTGACCCCACCTGTCATGAAAGACGGCAAGGTTACTTTCAAAATACATTTCAGCTATTAACTTTTCATTAGGACAGTATATTCTTATTGCAAAATGTTCCATGATTCACAAATCATAAATACTTCACATAAATATTAAGTTGAACTACCTGCAAGAATACGTAGGCTCTCCCACTTTAAAGACACGGCCACAGAGATGGGAAGGTTTGTTTGCTTGCTCAAGCTTTGGGAAACCAAATGCAGGATCTTCACCACAAAGATACCATTCCATTGGTCCCAGCAAAACGTGTTGTGTCAGCATGTCTTCTCTCTGAGGGGCAGGGTTGGGACCCCTGCAGTAAATTTTTGGTACATAATAGGCCAGATGCTGGTACACTTCTTTCTGAAGGTCATTTGCTTGCAGCCATTTCTTTTATATTAGAAGAAAAGAGAACACAAATTCTTCAATAATAAGCAGACCAAACATAGTTCCAACCATTTAGGTTCTTTTATTTGTAAATTGAATCTCTAAAATGGCATTGCAAAACTAGAAAGCCACGCTTCCTTCTAAGTGTTAAATCTAAATGATCACAAAAGCCAGACATTAGGAAAGGAATACATTTTATCCTTTTGACATAGAGAAGATTTAAGAGAAAAATACACTAAAATTTTCCTCCAGCATGAATGACCAGTGAAATGTTGGCAGTGATTTTTAGGACATGGCCTAGATTATGTCAGTCACATTTCTCTGGAGTGCAGACAGATGCTGCCAGCTTGGGACACAGAGGATCAGCAGGAGCCTGGAGTTGGCAAGGAACAGAGACAAAAAGTACATGGAGAATAGCAAACACATCATTAGGTAACAGTCCCTTTCTCATTTAATTTCACCAAATCACCTGTGAAAATGAGGAAGTTGTGGTTTCTCCTGCAACCAAAATTATAGCAATTCATCTGAATTACTATTTCAAGTGTGATGTTAGATCCATGAATACTTGTACTGGGTTTGTGAGGCAAGGTTTTGGTAGCAAGGGGCTGGCTTCTATTAAAGCTGCCAGAAGCTTCTCCATGTCCAAGAGAGCCAACACCAGATGGCTCCAAGATGGACCCACAGCTGGCCAAGGCTGAGCCCATCAGAGACAGCAGTAGCCCTCCTGGGATAACATATTTAACAAGGAATAGCATATTTAAGGGTAAAAAAAGAGAGCAATAGCAGCTGGGAGATGTGAGTAAGAATATGGGAGAATAACAGCTCTGCAGACCCCAAAATCAGTGCAGAAGGAGAGGTAGGAGGTGTTCCAGACACCAGAGCAGAGACCCCTCTGAAGCCCATGGAGGTCCAGTGGGGAATAGAGATCCAACAGGGATCCCATGCTAAGGCAGCTGTATGCCCCAAAGAGGCTGTGACTCCACACTAGGAAGCCAATGTTGGAACTGGCTCCTGGCAGGACCTGTGAACCTGTGAGAGAGGAGCCCATGCTGGAGCAGGCTTGCTGGCAGGACTTGTGACACCACAGGGAACCCACATTGGACTAGCCTGTTCCTGAAGGACTGCATTCCCTGTGAGACAGCCAGGCTGCAGCAGTTCATGAGGAACAGTAGCCCATGGGAAGGACTGACATTGGAGAAGCTCATGGAGGACTTCCTCCTGTGGGAGGGATCCCATGCTGGAACAGAAGAAAGATGTGAGGAGTCCTGCACCAGAGGAGGAAGGAGTGCAGAACCAACATGAGGAACTGACCACAACCCCCATTCTGCATCCACCTGTGCTGCTCAGGTGAGGAGGTAGGGAAAACACCAGTGAACTTGAGCCAGGGAAGAAAAGGATGGGGGAAGATGTTTTCAAGATTTGGTTTTGTCTCTCATTACCTTACTCTGATTTGACTGGTGATAAACTAAATAAATTTTTCCTCTAGTCAAGTAGGTTTTGACCATGACAGTAATTGCTGAGTGACCTCTCCCACTTCTTTATCTCCACCACAATCCTTTCCTTGTACTTTCTCCCCTCTCCAGCTGAGATGGGGAGTGAGAGAGCAGCTTTGGTGGGTAAATGGCAGCCAGCCAAGGTCAACTCACTACAATTCTCTTAGTCAATCAATTGTAAAAAAACAATGTTGGCAGTTTTTAAAAGACATCAAACTATTGAACTGCCCCAAGCCACTTAAAAACTCACATATTCTCCTATTTTTTTTCCCTGGTATATACACACAGAATTAAAAAAAACAATTCTAGGAGAACATTTGTTTTATTTCTACTTTGTGGATAACAAATTTAGAAAGGTTAAAACTGTAAGTTAAGACTGCAAGGTTTTTATAATGAACAAATAGAAGCAAGCAGATACTGCAAGTGTCCACTGATTAAATCCTGTGTACATAAACAGCCTCAGCATGCCATTTCTCATTGTAAATGTGACAACCAGATACCCCCTGGCAACTTCCAAAAATAGAGTTCAAAATCAAACCAAATTGTACATAAAAACACAGAATTAATTATGCTAAAATAAAGAGGTTTGGTAATCAAATATTAGAGCTTGATTTACTCTGAATTATTTACAACTTCCTCTAAGAACTTCTCTTTGAGATAACACAGTTGTAGTAAGTTCCTTGGGACACAGACATTCAGTCAGCTGAGCATCTGTGCAGACTGGCTGCATTTTTGCCTTTTTTTAACATATTGAAGTAGTTTCATTTACTAGACATATTTTTCTAAAGTACTTTAAAAAACCCTGATTCATCAGGGTGCTTTCTTCACTTCTCTTTTCCCAAGTTTAACGTCTTAGAATCATGATTGATCTGCTAAATCTTTCTATATTCATCTAGCTTTGATGGTAAAAGGCCAGTATTTTTCCCAAGGAAGTCCATGGGAAAAGGTTGCCAAAAAAGCCATAGCCAAGAATCTAGAGTTTTACAGATAATCTCACCATTCCCACCAGGATTCAAAGAATACCATAGAAAAAAAGATTTTAAAGTAAAGTTTTCAACAAGAATTTTCTTTTTCCCACCAGTCATTCATCTTTTCCTCTCCTTTCATCCGTTTAACAAATAGCTACTACTGCCAGGAACTGATCCAATCACAGTGGCAGTGACTTAATCTTTTCCACAATTTCCATTTAATAACCTTGTTCTTACATTATTTTCTATAGCATATACTAGTTATTAAACAGCAGGATTTTTTTCAGCAAAATACCTTTAACTTCAAAATTTTAATACAGCAGTACATTACTAATTTCTACCTAGAAAACACACAGTGCATACTAGCTACACTACAAGCTCAGACAAATACCTAGGCAGAGAAAATTCTTGTTCCTCGAGTAAATGGCTTTCCCATCCCAAAAATTCTGGGAGCAATTTTCTGAAGTTAGGTGTGGCAATAACGAACGTCATCACATCTATATCTGTTTGTGGAGCCATTTCTATATACACAACTGTGCACACAGTTTTGAAAATCAGATCCTGGATGAAATAATATCAGAAGGAAATCCAGGCTACTAGGACAAGGAAACAGATGTGACTAAGAGCTGCCAGGACAGCAACTAACAAGTCTGTTGTGCAAGTAAGACTGTTAATAGAAATATATACATAGGTATACAAATGTTGCATTGCCTTTCTAAATCACTGACTGGGGAGCACTGAACTCCAGAAAAACTACTCAAAACTTTGGAATTTGTTCTTTAATAAAAGCATTCTGCATTTAGGCAAGGTTTCTAACTGAAATTTGTCATCTTCATAATTGTATTTGTCTATCTTCTAACCTGAAATCACACACAAGAAAAGCTAATATTCTACTCTCCCAAGAGAGTTTTTTTATTAAAAAAGGAAGTGTATTCCTCTTCCTCCCTCCTCACACTTACTCTCCTGCAACTATTTTAACTGCCCTGGGAAAAAAAATGTGCACAGCATTGATCAAACAACATCTTACATAAGTAAATACCCAGTGGTTCATCAGGGTTTCTATTAAATTCCCATCTAAGTTAAAGAGATACCAAGAGAACCGAATGTAGAATACTAATAAGCCATAAAACAACTCACTTCTCTGTTTCAAAAACTAAAAGGTACTATTTATGGGGGTTTTAGCTACACAAAAAAAAAAAAAAAAAACAAAAAAAAAAAAAAAAAAAAAACAAAAAAAAAACCACAAAACCTTACAATGTAGACTCATGTTATATTAAAGAGAACTTATTTTTCGATTTTTGGTCTTTTGAAGTTTACCATCAAGTTGTTGCCCTGAGAAACTGAAACCTTAAATGCTGCTATTGCTTTGGGATGGTATTTGTTTTGTTAATGTTGGGCTATCAGCAAAGTAATGCTATCAGCAAAGGAGGCAGAAAAACACAAAAGATTTGAAAGATCGATTTCAGAATTGGAGCTTTTGCAGGTTGTGAAAGATAATAAAAATAAGAAGGATTTGACTACATTTAAGTTGGCACTTCTACCTACAGCAAATTCCTAAACACATTTCCCTGGTTGCATGATTGCCTTGGGTTTACCTACAGTGTGACCCAAAAAAAAAAATCTGCTATTCACACAGACAAGGTAATCTGGACTCAGTTTGGACTACTTTATAAATATTTCATGGAATTATTTGGTTTGCTGTAGAGAAGAAGGAAGACTAATCCTTGAACTAAACTAGCTAGGATATTTGCCCATGTAATCATACCTTTGTCTGTACTGAAGATATACAAACATAATCTGAGGATAATCTGAATTATAACAGTCTTTTATTTTCATTTGGAAAGCAGCCAGTGTAATTCCCACTGGGACACACGCAGACAGCTCTTCAAGGTTTTATCATACAGATACACACATGAGCAGTCTCGATACTTTAACACATACATCAAGTTCCTCAAATGCCCAAGTGTCTAAACGGACAAACATTTATGCCAGACACAAAACTTCCTCCAAAGACCTTACCCTCGATACTACATTCCTCTTCCAACTACTTCTTTGTAAGAGCAGGAAAAGTATATAAACAAGACTAGATTTCTTTAAATGTTACACTAATTTTACTAATACTTCCTCCACAAACACCCCATTCTAATAACCCTAGGATTAACCACTGCAAGCTTTTCCAAAACTTAAAGAGTGGGGAGGAAGGAAGAATCCTGTAATGGCACTTCAACACTGTAAAGCGTATTTGGGGTCAGACATCCACCTAAATGAATGGCGGGGGATCTCCTCGGGTCTAGGCGTGGTTGACGGCAGAGAGAGGCGAAAGGACAGCAGCAGCAGAGTAACGTAACTTCGGGAAGCAGTTAAGGAAGGGGCGAGATGCCCGAGCGCCCCAGGCAGGGAATGGCCACGTCCAGGCAGCTTGGAGGGAGCCAGCCACCTGCGCCAGCCGGCACAACAGGAAAAGCTGGCTGATCGCTGCCATGGATTTCGGCTGCTGCAACAGCGACGCTGGCGACAACAGCGCGCTGAGGCCACAGCGGGACGCCGCTGCCAGCCGGGGGTGCCCTCAGAGCCATCCCGGCAGGGACAACCCCCTCCCGGAGAGCTCGCTCGCCCGGAGGAGCGGCCTCGCCCCGGCCTCGGGAACGGCT
>WEIU01004915.1:202666-221967 GCA_013389925.1 Aegithalos caudatus | reverse complement strand
CCCGCCTCCCGCACGTCACCGACAGCCGCGCCGCGTTCTGGGGGCTGCAGTCCTTCCTTCCTCGGCGCTCCGGCCGAGACTCGGCGCTCCGTGCCAGGAGCCGCGCTGCGGGACCTGCGGGGCTGTGACGGCCGTCGGTGCACGTACCCCGGCCGCTTCCGCGGGCCGCCTGCCCTTCTTGCCTCACGGAATCGTAGGCTTACGAGATGGGTCAGGCTGGAAGGGACCACATGTGGTCCAACCTTCCTGCTCAAGCGGGGTCATACTAGAGCACATGGCACAGGTTTTCTTCCAGTCGGTTCTTGAGTATCTCCAGTGAGGGATACTCCACAACCTCTCTGAGTAATCTGTTCCAGTGCTCAGTCACTGCACTGTACAGTTCTTTCTCATGTTCAGGTGGAAGATCTGTGAATCAGTTTCTACCCCTTGCCTCTTGTCCTATTGCTCAGCACCACTGATGTTATAAATGTCCCATCTATAACAACTGAGAAGAGCCCAGCTCCCTTCACATCCTTATAGACATTATAGACATCCCGTCTCACTCATCTCTTCTCGAGGCTGAACAGGCCCAGCTCCCTCAGCCTTTCCTCATAAGAGAGATCCCCCAGTCTCTCAATCACCCTCACTGCCCTCTGCATGGACCTGCTGCAGAAGCTCCACATCTCTTTTGTACCGAAGAGCTCAGAACTGGATACAGAGCTCGAGACGAGACCTCACCAGAGCTGAATAGAGGGACAGGACCACCTCCCCTGACCTGCTGGCAGTGCCGTTCCTAATGCACCCGAGGATTTTGTTGGCCGCCTTAGCCACAAGGATCTGCTGGCTCATGGACAGCTTGTTGAACACCAGCACCACCAGCTTGTTCACCAGTCTCCCGCAGTGCGAAGTGCTATCTGGGACTGGGGACATCTCCAATGTGGTTGGAAAAGCTGGGTGCCCTCCCTAGCTGAAATGCCCTTGTCAGCACTGCCAGTGGGCTGCAAGGGCTTCCTGAAGGCTCCGACATTCCATGCAAGTGGAAAGAAAATAAATCGGTAAAATATACCAACGCAGCAACTATGGCTTTAAGACAAATGTCACTGCTACAAACTGGGCCAGGAGATGAAACTCTCTTTTAAATGCCTTTATTAGGACAGCTTTGGGTGGAGAACCCAAGAGATTGTGTACACCACCACTGCTCCCTGGAGTAATGAGAAAGAAAAGGGTGTGAACAGCTTTGCCACCCAGCAGAGCTGGGACTCCTGCCCTCACAAGAATTGCAGAAAAGCACCCTTGGCTCCAGGTCTGGGGGGGTCTCAGTCTGGTCAAGTGCTATGAGGTTATGGCGAGGAGGCAGAAAGCTTTGGTTTGGTAGTCTGATGTTCTCCACTGTTTTCCTCATCTAGGATTACCACTCTCAGTCTTAGGTGTTGTACTGGCTCTTTGTTTCTAGGGTTTTTATTTCTGAGTAGGCTNTGCTACGAGACAATAATCATCTTCTTCACTGGTTCCGATCCTGAGAAAACTTTACCATCCTTGTACCCTGAAAGCGGGACACGCTGTGTCCCCCTTCCCCCCTGCCGGGACATCCCCGCCGCTCCAGCTCCCACCGCAGAGCAGATCGCACCCACCGGCCCGGGATTGCTTCACTGTCTTCAGCCTGAGGCTTCCCAGCAAGACCGAACTGCTCCAAGTTTTTGTGAGAACAAAGCTCTTGAGGTCTCGCCTTGGTTTTTTTTTCTGTTTAGTATTATTTTCTGTAATAGTTACTGGTTTTGTTTGCACTGTTATAATATTAGTAAAGAGATTGTTATCCTTTCCATAATTTTGCCTGAAGGCCCCTAATAGCAAAATTATAATAATTTGGAGGGAAGGGGGAGGGGTTACATTCTCTATTCCGGGAAAACTCCAGTTTTTCCTGGACGGATACCTGTCTTTCCCAAACCAAGACACATGAGTACCTGGTTGTCTCCTCATTTGCATGTGCACCATTTTAGGGAGCAGTGGAGGTGAAACTGACACGAAAGGGGAAACAGGCAACTGGGAGTATTAAACATTGACAACAGTGATTAACTGGGTAGGCACCTCATAAGAAAACAAACTTGGGTTTGGGGATTTATTCCCCACAATGTGAAACTGACTTGAAAGGGGATGGGGCATGAGGTAAGGGACAGCCAGCTGGGAATATTAACACAACTGGGTGAACATTAACAACAAACAAACATTGAACAAGGAATAACAGTGCTTAATGTGGGTGAAACCTTTTTTGGATGGATTTTATTCCCCACAGTTACTAAGTAGCAGAAGCTATAAATTCTGTTGCTCAGCTTCCAGAGGGCCACCCAAACTGCGGTGTGGCTTAGCTCACTCAAGCAGGGATGCTGGTCTGCCTCTCAAAAAACAAGTCACCACCACCAAACCCAGCAAACAATCCTCCTCCATAAGCACCTTTCAGCACATACAGGATTGGCACCTTATGAGGCCTTTCTGAAAACCTGTTGTACCACTGCTGTACCCATGGGTTTGCCTTGCACCTTTGTAATTACAGCTGGGCCCAAACCAAGCAGACATGTCTGACAGGGCACCTGAGCAAGCTGAGGTTTAAAAACACACCTTCCTTCACTTGCTGGAGACTTCTGCATGGACCTAAGCAATGTGCACAGAGTGAGTACTATTTCTACCTCACACCTCCTGTCAGCCTTCATGGCTGAAGTGAGGACCCACTCAGCTGGAGCCTAACCTAGAAATTCCTGCTGAGGAAATCTCTGCCCTGGAGAATTTACACTTCCAAATCTAGACAATGCATGGGAGGAGAATAAACAGGCAGGAAAGCAGACCGAGTCATAACTGCCTGCAGTACTAGCTGAAGGCACCTATAAATGTTGCCTTTGCCAAGCAGTGCTGTCACAAGAAAGCTGTGCACTGACAGTGAGTGCTGCTTCACATCTTATATTCCTTAAAACTTTGTAAGCATTCTCAAAGTCAGTATGCACAGTTGTTTCTTCCCTTTTTAATCTCTTTTCCTCTCCCTTCTCCTCAATTCTCCTCTCAATAATTTACATATCAAGTTTCACAAGAATAAGCATAATTTCCTTTTGTATGTACCCTTCCTGTATACAGGGTACGTATTTTACTGTTTTTAGTTTTATCTCCTTTGCAACTTCTTAAGTCATTGTTCTTAAAACGCAGAAAATAATTATATAATCCTTAGAAGATCAGTAAAGCCCACACTGTTTCTCATTCATGAACTCTGCATGCCTAAGGAACACAGAACATGAATTTTCTTTGGAAAATAGCACAGGGGAAGGAAAGCTGTATGACTTAATTGTTTTCCTTTCTGGGCTACATGAAGAAAACGTTAGAAAAATCCTGGAGTTTAGTAATATGAAAGGCATCTTATTTTACCTAGCAAAGTGGGCAACCCAAACAGAAATTAGCCTGCAAAGCCATTATTTCATTAAGAACATAACACCTTCCTGGGTATCATTTTTTTTCAACTTCAGGAAGAATTTTCCATAACATTAAGCCAGTGCCATTTACTTCATAAACAAAGATACTATTCAAATTCAGGAGTAATAATTAAGGTTGAGGTGACTATCTTCTGCCAAAAAGCCTAACTCTTATCAAAAAGCCTTACTCTTACTATTATCAGATAGAAACTGAAAAAGAGAAATCTAGACAATTTTAATGTTTCAGCAGGGATAATAGTAAACCTTCATGGCATTTCTCTGCTCTAGATGAGATGTTTCTGGGTCTTACCATGCTTTCAAGACACAGGATAGCCCATAGAATGCTACAGACCATGGTTATGAAGATGCAGATGTCTTCTATACCTCTTTCATCTCCTGACCTGTCTGTTCAAGCACTGCTTGCCTCTGCCATTAAAAAAAAAAAAAAAAGGGGGGGAAAAAAAAGAAACCAAAACCTAAATGGTAGTTTGACTGGGGATCAATTAACCTAATTGAAGTCCAGTATTTTTAATAAATGCTGTGTCTGTTAAGAACACAATGTTAAAAGTTGCTCTGGCTTAACCCCAGAGAGCAACCAAATGTCACAGAGCCACTTGCTTACCTCCCCAACCAGTAGGATTGGGAAAAGAATTGGGAGGGTAAAAGGTAAAAAACTTGTGGGCTGAGACAAAGAAAATTTAACAGGTAAAGCAAAAGCCGCACTCACTAACAAATAAAAACAATCTATTCACTGCTTCCCAAGGGCAGGCAGCTGTTCACCTGTCTCCAGGAAAGCAGGGCTCGATCACGTGTAGCATTTATTTGGAAAGGCAAACACGATCACTCAGAAAGTTCCTCCTTCTTCTTTCTACTCCCTACTTTATATACTGTGTTCCAGTCCTATGCTCTGGAATATCCCTTTGGTCAGTTGGGGTCAGCTGTCCCAGCTGTGTCTCCTTCCAACATCCCATGCACCCCCAACTTCCTTGCCAGCATGGCAGCACAAAAAGCAGAAAAGGCCTTGGTGCTGTGTAAGCTCCCCTCAGCAATAACAAAAAACATCGCCATATTATCAACTCTGTGTTCAGCACAAACCCAAAATATAGCCCCATACCAATCACTGGGAAGAAAATTAATTCTACCCCATCCTAAACCAGCACAATAGGGATAATTGAGAAAATATTGTCACAGTGGAGACTGATAGTTCCTTTCTGTTTTAGAAGGTACTAATGAAACGCCCAGTAGAACTCTGCTTCTCGATGCACCAGAACTCACCCTTGGCAGCCAAGCTGAAGCTGGTTTGAGAGAGAAAGGACCTCCAGTAGAACATGCTCCAGAGGGCTCAGCATACTGTTCTTGTTGTCCTGGCTGAATGCTGCTTGAAAGTGATCATCTTCAGGGCCTGTTGCATTTGCAAGTAGAAATAGATGAAATCAAAAGGTAAGGGGATGTTGGAGGGAATTTTTAAGCAGCTGGTTTGCTGGTGTGTTCACTGTACCTTAGATGCAGTTGATTTGACATCACTGTATTCATTTGAATGTAAATAGAAAAATACTGCATATCTAGACTGCCAGGATAAATGTCTATATAGAAGGCTCAGAAAAACAACATGCTATTTAATGGAATTTTCTAGAAATCATTATGAAAGGTGAGTCTTGTGAGAAGGTTTCAGAAATGTTTCTATTATCTGTGAAATATTTCCTATACAGTTAAAAAACATTTTAAAAACACTTTCGTGTCTGTTCACTAAAACAATGATGCACTTGCAACTTAATTTGAGGTTTAACTATTAAAGCAAATGATCAGCATTTTGCTGCATTAAGTTGATATTACATATCTATATCTAAAAACATCACTTTGAAAGGACATTTGTATGTCTTAAATCTTCCCTAAGTCAGCAACCCTTTTCACCAAATAAAGCATGTGTCTAAATGTAGGATTCAGGTTTGTATTTTCAGTAACAGTAATTTTCATGAAACTTTTTCCTTAGCAGATACTGAATGACCAAAGTAGTGATTTTTACATAGCAAATACACTTTTAAAGCTATTAACATTTACATGGTTTCCCTCCCTTCCTCTTCAGTGTGAGATGAGGTAGGTTTGTAGTCACCATCTCCTTCATAGTCATCAGATAAATTCAGATGGTAATTCTTTTATTTCTGTACTGCCAGTTCCAATGACAAATTATGCTGACCAAAATAGATTTTTTTCCTGTGATAATGTTAATTAAAAGATGAATTGTGAATGAGGTGAACAATGACATGTGGTACTTTGTGGATTGATAATACATAGTTCACTAAGCAAGACATTCAGAACAAAAGAGCACACGGTAATCTGCAAACATAGGTTATTTTAGGAATTTGGTTCAGAATTAGAGTATTAAAAATACTATCTGACAAACTGTAGGTGATTCTTTGTTCCTCAGAAGCACTAGTGCTATAATATCATCCCTTTTAGCAATAAATCTGAATAAGCTTATTTCTTTTCCCCCTCTGTCTTTGCATGAGCTTAGATTAGACATGTATAATATTCTAAACATGGTGTCAAGGAAAATTATTTTTAAAAAGATGCTGAAAGCAGAGCATATTGCGTAATAACAGCAAACATAGGAGGCATAATGAAAGCATAAAGATACTGTGGCCATGTTCCCGTTTGGTGAATGCTCTCTGCAAATCTAGCAAAGGCAGTTACATAACTGATTTTTATTGCATTTGGCAACAGCAATATTGCTAAGCAAACCAATGTGCAGAATTAGAAAGCTTCTTCCACAGTGGAAATGAAGAAAAAAGACAGAGGAAGGCCTCTCACTTAACATTCAGTATGAAGGCAGGGTGAGAGGATGTGCAGCTTCATTGGTGGATCATGTCAGGGGGACAACTTGATTTATTTTCATCATGCAGTGCCTTGGAAAAAATACAGTGCCAACTCAGTCCATGATAATTTCACTGCTTTCTGCAGCGTAATGTGTCGACAGTCTAGAGCTCAAGCTGGTAAGTTAAAACATCAGCCTCTAAAAAAGATTTAACAGGAGTTAAGATAATAGTCTCTAATGAGTTGTACAGGGGGAAAAACTAACATGGGAGTACAAGGAAAAAATCTACACATGCAAAAATGTGCCTGATCTCATCTGTTTTCACTGTAAATTCAGAACACTGCTAGTGTGTATTTAGACATAGCAGTGAATACAGGCTGGGGGATGAATAGATCAAGAGCAGCCCTGCCCAGAAGGCATTGAGGGTGCTGGTGGATGAAAAGCTGGACATGACCCAGCCACGTGCACTGGCAGCCCAGAAAGCCAAACATGTCCTGAGCTACATCAAAAGGAGTCTGGGTAACAGGCCAAAGAAGGGGATTCTGCCTCTCTGCTCCCCTCTGGTGAGACCCCTCCTCCAGTGCTGTGTCTGGGGCTCTCAGCACAGGAAGGACATGGACCTGTTGGAGGGAGTCCAGAGGAGGCAACTGAGATTGTTAAAAAGATGAAGCACCTCTCCTATGGGAAAGGCTGAATTGGGATTGTTCAGCTTGGAGAATAGAATGGTATGGGGTGACCAAACTGTTGCCTTCCAATACCTGAAAGGATCCTCCAGGAACAATGTAGAGGGACTTTTTACAAGAGCCTGTAGTGACAGGGCAAGGGGGAATGGATTCAAACTAAAGAGAGTAGGTTTAGATTATATATTAGGAAGACTTTCTTTATTGTGAGGGTAGTGAGGCACTGGAAAATATTGCCCTGAGAAGTTGTGGCTGTCCCATACCTGGAAGCGTTTAAGGCCAGGTTGGACGAAGCTCTAGGCCACCTGGTCTAGAGGAAGGTGTCCCTGCTAATGGCAGGGGGTTTCAAACCAGATGATCTTTAAGGTGCCTTCCAACCCAAACCATTCTATGATTTTAGGATACAAAGAGGTCTGTGAGTCGGTACCAGGAAAGTCTATGTTTGTGGCTCAGAGGTGGTCAGCTTTAACACCTAGGAATGTGCAAGAACCACTTGAAATTTGTTCTGTAGCTAACGCCCTTCCCCTGCACTTATTGATGCCAATGAGCAAACAGGCTTATGTTGCAACCTTCCCCTTCGCAGGACTTTCTTTCAGGTGTTCGACTATTTTTCAAATTTGAACAAACTTAAACATGCTTGAGACTTCTGCCACTTGTGTTTGCGTGGCAAACAAAGTGGCAGGAAGTGGGGTACACAGAAAGGCAGTCAGCCATTTGCAGTGTATGAAGTGCAATTGTTGATGCAGTGTTGCCGTAAGAGACCAGACCTTTAGGACCCTTGCACTAAGAAAGAGGAGTCACGGTATTTAGCATCCACTGCAGCACAAGCAAGCACACTGTCAAATTTCGGGCCCTCAAAGCTGCTCCAGCGGGTGTAGGATATGGTGAGGTAGGCAGGTTAAGCAGTCCTCCTGAGCCATGCCCCCTGTGGTGGCTCCCTGCAGGAGCCTCCGGCGGGAGGCGAGGGCAGAGCCCGGTTCTCCTTGCTCTTCCCGCTGCCGGTGCCAGGCGTCGGCAGGCGGCGCGGGCACGGCGGAACACGAGCGCCTCTCTGCCGCCGCTCCCACCCGGGGCTCCCAGCTCCCGCTCGCTCCAGCCTGCAACCGGAAGGGTATGGGTGGGTGCTGGGGCTGGAGCAGCCGTGAGACTTGACTTTCCCCCCTCCCACCCCCCTCTCAAATCAAGCGTTAACTGCTTAACGGCTGATACTTCGGGAAATTCAAGGCATTTTTTGAATGAGTCAGATGTTAGGAGAAATGTGCTGTGCAGTGCCTGGGGGCCATGGATAGGGCTTTGGGTAGTAGGAGAGGCAGGACAAGGAGAAAGCAGAAGTGGCCATGGAGTTGCCTGCAGAGATGGATGGCAGGATGAGTGCTGCAGCTATCCTTTGGGAGAAAAAACTGGAGCAACTTCCTGTAGCACGGTCTCTGCCTCAGCACTGCAGACGAGCTTCTGAGTGTCGAGAGCAGCCGATGGTGACACTCGGTGACAGTGCTTGTTCTTGGCTGATGGAGACCAGAACTGATACTGAACCGGTGGAGAAAGAGTTCTTGACTCTGTCTGAAGCCACATTTTTGTGCAGTTTTGCAGGGGATGCACAAAGGAAATGGGAACATACAGCCCACAAGCAAAAGCAGGGTGGATGAAAGATTTATCTGGGAATCTGAAAATGCTTTGAGCAAGTGAACTAACTCTTCTTCTTTTCCCCTTCATTCACACAACGGAGCAATTTAAAATTAGAACAGGTTGTAACAGATTTAATTTAGATCACCATGGTGCCTAGTATAATGCTACAGCATATTCTAGTTTATCTTTTTCCCTGATTTTAAAGGGCTAAACAGTTTTTAAATTGTGGATTTGTTATAGAGTCTATGGCTGCTAGGCAGTCCTAACCAATTAGATTTTTTTTTACTGCAACATGATTAATTTTGTTAGATAAAACTACTGAAATACAACTGAAGGTAGAAATGAAAAGCATTTAAGTGCTCTACAGCCATGATTTACTCTTCAGAGATGCATTTAATGCTGTCTCCAGCAGAAGAGCTTCATCCATTTTCCAAACATTCATTTGTTTATTTCAAGATTAGTCTCAGTTATAAACAGACATTAAATCACCCCCAGGCCCTAATACATTGTAATGAAGTATTGTAAACCGT
This sequence comes from Aegithalos caudatus, assembly GCA_013389925.1. Lineage (NCBI taxonomy): Eukaryota > Metazoa > Chordata > Aves > Passeriformes > Aegithalidae > Aegithalos > Aegithalos caudatus. Next base: position 212,891 of record WEIU01004915.1, on the reverse strand, counting down.
GTAGTATGTTGGTTTAAACAATGTAATCAGAAAGCAACAAAACCATTTTCTCCTGGTTCTTGCTGGCTCCCTGACTTCTATCTGTTCAAAGAAAAGTTCTTTTTATTCTGTAAATGTCAAGGTCACTCAGAGGTCACATTTGTGCATTTGTGCTGTGGTTCCTTTCAGGTTATTGGCTTTGTTTTATTACTGAAAGGAACCGTCCATTTTGGCATATAGAGCAAAGAAGTCATGTAATCCTATTAAATACAAAACCAACATGTACAAATAATGGTGAGGGTTTGACAATTGCACAAAAGCCCCCTTTTTCTGCCCATAGTTAAGACTGCACTGAGTAATTAATGGTCCTTCCACGAGCCTGTCTACAGTGGGAAAAGTGCCTAACTAGTTTTCCAAACACTTCCTCAAAAACTGGCCAAGAGCCATTTTTTGGGCAAGCTGGCAACCTTCTGTTGCAATGCTTAGGAATTGGAGGGGAACAGAAGTGCCTACCTGTCACTTTCCATCTCAGAGCAGAACATGCCACAGAAGAAGACAGGCAGAGTCCCAGGCAGGAGATCCTTGGAAACAGAGAATTAATTAACAAAGAAGGAGGAAAGCATCTTTGGAGAGTTAAGGATAAAAGGAGGTACGTTAAGTTATTAGAAAATAAACTTGCTTTGTTGGCAGGAGAGAGAAGAAGTTGAAAGTGGAGTTTACAGCATGCAAGTTGAGATGTAAGTGGATCATTATGTACTGGGCATAAAAATAAGACATAAAAAATTAACAACAAATAACTCACTAATTTCCCTATGAAGAATGTTTATGCATAGTGCAAGGTCAGTAGAAGAAAAAATTAGGAAGAGGAAATAAGGTATGATCAGAGGTTAAAATGGAGCAAAGAAAGTATAGAATGATTTAAATATAACTGTCCTCAAAGTGGTATCTACCTCTATAGAGGTAACTGAGGGAAAATGATGAGGAATTTTCTTGGTCAGTTAGTTAGGCTCAGATGTGAATGATGGGCTTCCATGCTGTCTGTTCTGCTTGTCACTTCTTTGAGGGCAGTCAGCTACAGTATGTGAAAACAACTGAAGGTTGCAAACCCCGTTTTCATAAGCAACATTCATAACACTATTTTCACATTGCTCAGACAACAATATAGGTTATCACAACTTTAAAATCTGTGTCTGCTGGCAAGACAAAACATTACCATCCTAGAGTGTATGCAAACATAAGAAATGACTGGATATATTACTGGTAAAGAGAGATGAGCTGATTGAGAATATAGATAGCAATTGCAGATAAGATGAAAAACTTCATGAAATGTAGGCAGGAGCTGCAGAAATGAACCCCAAGACATACAACTGGATATAATAAACATTACAGAAGTGGAAATGGGAAACTGAGAAATCTGTATCACCTGGATTGTGAAACAAGACCTACAAAATGCCAGACAGTAAAAGTTTCTGGCCTATCATATAGCAAGGACAGATAGGCAATAAAGATGTTTGGAGTTTAAGTGTGGAACAGATCCAAGATCTCCAGATAGTCTTCTAATAGGAAGGGAAAAACACTGGCACACCACCAGGGAAAGACCTCCACGCAGGACTGCTCCTTAAACACAGTCTCAAGAGGTTTTTGGCAGACACTTCAGCAAGAATGGCCTCTAATGGCTCAGTCTTAAAACAAGTCTGGAAGAAGTCTCTCTCAACCCTGAGTTTGCTTCTTGAGTTGAGCATAAGAAGGCCACAAGTTCAGTATGAGTAATTAGGGCTGGATTTATTTTTTTTCCCTCCTTTGTTCCCAGTGCATCACTCATGTAGTGCATAAAAAGTGAAATACACCTACAACTTATCATCTGGGGATTTCCTCAACTGATAGACTGATAGACAATCAGTATAATTTGCTCCTTTGCCCCTGTCTGGGGTGCAGAGGAATTATCAGTGACTCCATCTTCAGCTATTAGCTAGTTTCTAGATTTGTCAACTGGCATGGGACTCAAAAATCCATGTAGGAGCTGTACTTGTCCCCCCAAGGGGATTTTAGAGGATGTGTTGGCATGATGAGGACACATAAGCTGTAAAATATATACCCAGAGAAACACAAATGTATGCCTTCTTGTTGTTAGAGTTTCTGAATAAAGTGAAATTGTTTCTGCAGACCAGCACATCAACTAAAACAAAAGTTGATTTGAGAAACCTCTTTTCCTTCCCCATATTTCTTCAAGGTTTTCTAGTGAGCTGGCAATGCTGTAGGTACTGCAGACTTAAAAGGCAAGCCTTTTAAGGCCTTAAAAGACCAGCCTAACCTGGTCCCTAGGCTATCCAGTCATTATTGGTGGGTTCCCAGGGAGCTCTCAGATATGTGAGGATCAGCTCATACTACCTCCAGCTAGAAGAAAACCTTGGAGACTTTTATAGGAAAATTCCACACTTTAGTGACCCAAAAGAAGGTCTCTTTTTTTCCACCCATGAAAAAAATCCCATGCTTAATTTGTGTCATTACTTCTTTTCTCAGCAGAACAGACCCAAAAGTCTGAAAACTTTAGTCTCACAGACATGAGCTTGCAACAGGAGCACTATGGGAGATTGTTTTGGGGATCCCCTGTTTAATTTCCCAACTTCTATACTAATTTGGACATTCACAGGCCATTCAAATGTGATGGAGATTGTTTCTTCTTCTCTAGAAGCAAAATTAGTCCATCAGAAAGACTTCATGTGTTTACATATGTTTGGATTTGTAATCTGCTGCCCTGCAGCTGCTGCTGGCAAAACTTTCTCAGATATGGAGCAAATTGGTTTTCCTTTACTATTAATTTTGTTAACCTGCTTTACAGGGGTTCCTTGCAGTCCCCTGTCTCACTGCAGCTATACAGTAACTTCACTGCATTTTCTGCTTTCTGTTTTTCAGTGCAGCTCTCACCTCCTCAAGTGTTTTGGGACCACCAAATGAAAACAGTGATACAGAAATGTAAAGGAGCTTGTCTTCTACTGTAAGTGCATTCCCATCACTGTAAAATTGTGAAACAATACAGCTTACATCTATCTGATGATGTAAAGTGCCCTACATCAATATAAACAGAATATACTGTATATATATATTGCATATACACTATGATATCCATGTGAGTTAATAGCATTTTTAAATCTTGACAGCTGTATCCCTACAGTTTAAATGCATATCTGCCCACTGTCACATATGTAAGAGATAAATAACCAAGACACAGTGAGGCCTTGAAGTAACTGGTATATATGACTGTAAAATACTTGTATAAAAATTCAGGTTACAGTTCTGAATTGGAAAGTTCAGAGCAGAAGATGTGGATGGCTGTTTTAAACTCCTTCAACAAAACCTACACAGGCTACATTCAATTTTGAATTAAATCAGCAAAATAAATTGCTTCTGTGGTGAGGAATATGAAATAGAAAACAGGAATGGCTGAAAGTAGGGTGATGGGATGACAGGGATAGTTCTGATCAGAGGTGGCTGTCTGTGCTCTTCCACACAATATGCAGTGTACTACTGCCAATACTGCATCCACTTCCAACAGACAAAATTCTGAAAAAGGAACAAAACTTTAATCTTGATCTCAGTTGCCAGTGTGGACACATTGCATGTTGCAATAGAGAACTACAGTGACTTAATCATATGTGTATTTAGATACTATCCTTCTGTTACAGAAAGTTATTTAGATTAACTGTAACTTAACTTTAATATGCCAGGCTTACTTCTACTCTCATCATACATCTTTTCTATAACCTTTCATCTTTAGAAAACTTTTGGTTGTAATCAGCTTCATTTTTCCTTCTGTACTCAAAAGTAGGATTTTTCTTCTTCAACAAAGACATTATTACAGCTCTCTGTAGCAAGCCATCCTAAAGCCTCTTTTTTTATGTATCAATTTTACTACATAACAGATTTTTAAAGCCAAGATAAAACGATTCAGAAAGATTGGTGGGGGCATTCAACAAAAGTAGTAGCAGACAGTACCTTAAATCTGTCATTTCACTGGACTTCACTGGATTTCAAGTTGATGGTGCATCTATAAAGGCAATTTTCATTAAATAGTGTAATTGAATTGAATCTTTGTCTGCAAACAGGACTATGTATTTCTTTCCAAAAATACAACAGCAGCAGATTTAGAGTAAGGTGTGCTTCTTCATAGAGCAGTTTTCAGCTGGTACTACTGGGAGCACATACAAAGCCAGTGGGATGAAGCTTCTTGCATGTCTGCCAAAGCTCCAAACATTTCAAATTAGGCACAAGATTTACTTGAACAATAATGGTCAGTCTTCAAGACATAAAAAAGTGCAAAGATCTAGGAGAATTTTTTTCATACTTTACCTCTGCAGCTACATTCCTGGATGACACTGGACCATCTCTGTTCACTGCTTTAACCACCTGTAAAATGGAGACAGTATTACTGGCCCCTGACTGTATTCTCAACTCAGATCCACAGTCAATGGTTTTAAAGTGCAGAATAGCTCAAACCATCAGCTTGAAATCTGGAAATTATTAAAGAAAATATATTCACTCATGTTAGTTTTATAAAGATACATCAGTTTTATATGTTTATGCATTCATAATTTACAAATGCATGTAATATAATTTATATAACATGTATATTTCAAACAAATTTGTTAATTTATAAATATATATATATCAGTGTATTGTATAAAAAAATTTCCTCTTTCCTGGCATGTGAACGCAAACTGGAGCATTGCTCCCTAAGACAAGATCCTGCAAGATGGTCCATGTCACTGTGTCTCTTTTGCACACACATACATGGCCACAGATGATTCCTGACAGCATGATAGTATAAGCAACTCTTCCAAAACCAAATGAAGCAAGAATGCCTCTTAAAGAAAAGAGCTCCTTTTCCTCTCCAGGGCTCACATACAGTTGCAAAACACAAATAGTGTTACTGAAAAAAAAGTCTCTATTTCTCACTTTCCTACCTGTAATTTATTTACCAAAATATTCCTAAACACTTGACATGGTTTTAATTGCTTCAGGGCATCCTTGTGTAGCAACACTGTGTCTCCCACATATGCCCAGCTGCAGGGAGATGCAGGAAGGCCAAAGCCATGTCCCACCAAGAGCTGCCAGGAGGATCCCTCATCCAGCCTCACCCAGCTCCACCAGCACTGGGCCAGAGCCCCAGGGGCTCAGCAGCTACTGCAGGTTGTGCTGAAGGAGCAGCTCAGTGGTTCAGTGACTGACTTAGAGATGGGCAGCTCTAAGCTTTGCTACAACATTCCTGAGGTTGAAGTTGAGAGAAAACTAGTGCTTGTGGATTTCCAGAGCTGACTGCAGTGCAAAGAGATGTGCAGGTTCAGTTTTCCTTTTGTCTTTGTCCACTACCTAGACTGACCTTAGAGAGCATCTTATCTGTCAGATGAGATAGCAGCTGTGGCTTTGAGACAATTAGAGGTTAAAGTGATTATTAGATTTATTAGATTTATTAGATTTATTAGATTTATTAGATTTATTAGATTTATTAGATTTAAAGTGGTGTGGCTACAAATCCCATTTTTGAGCACACAGTCCCGTCTCCTTTCTTGTTACTTGTCTGGCTGACTCAGTGAAGCTATCTATGGGAAAAATGACAGGCCATCTCTGCTAGCACTGGGAGGTGATCTGGCTCACTGGGGAAGCAGTGTCAGCATTGGGTGCAAACAGGAGGCAAACCCATGTTGCTGTAGTCAGTAACTTGCATAAGGGATAGCAGGACTCTAGCCATCACAATTAACTTTTGTTTTAGCCTTCATGGAAAGATTCATAGCATCATTCAGGTTGTAAAAGACCCTTAGGATCATTGAGTTCAAGCATTAACCTAATATTACCAAATCCACCACTCTCCCTTAGCACCACATCTTGCATATCTTTTAAACCCTCCAGGATGTAACTCCACCATTTCCCTGGGCAACCTGTTCCAATACTTGACTACATTTTCCATAAATAAAATTTTGCTAATACCCATTCTAAAACTCTCTTGGTGCAACTTGAGGCTATTTCCTCTAGTTCCATTGCTTGTTAGTGAAGAGACCAACCCCCACCCTTCTAAAGCCTCCTTTCTGCTAGTTGTGGACAGCAGTGAGGTCTTCCTTGAGACTCCTTTTTTCCAGGCTAAACAACCCAGTTCCCTCAGTCACTCCTCATAAGACTTGTGCTTCAGACCCTTTACCAGCTGTGTTGCCCTTCTCTGGACATGCTCCAGCACCTCATTTTTTTCCTGTAGTGAGGAGTTCTGTGACACCAGCAGTCTGAATGAAAGCAGTGTGCTTTCATCCTCTTCCCTCCCTGGTACATTTCCTGCACCATTTCTTATGCTCTACAATCAGCAAAGCAATCTGACTGAAAGAAAAAAAAAATTAAAAAGTCTTACTTCCAGGATTAGTTTTCAAATGGCAGCAGTATGGTCTGAGATCATATTAGGCTGCCAGTGAAATCTGTGACTTCACCTCATATCTGGAATCAGAGCAGTCACTCCAGAGGACAAGAGGCAACTTGGACCAGCAAGGCTGGGATGTTGCTCTTCTGACACACGCCTGCTCCTCACCCGGGTGGTGGAAGTGGACAAAGCAAAGTATGTGGTAGTTTGCTGTAGCTGAGGTCCTGACGCATTTCTGCTAAAAATTATTCAGCTCCATTTCAACCTTTGGCCATTTTTTCTAACTTGCAATGGATGCAGTCAGAAGTGACTCTGAAGAGGGCAAGCTATTTTGTCGTGGAAGCCCTCCATGTCCTGAGCTTCCTGATGATAGGACCTAAGTGGGAGAAACACCACACCCCAACACACATGAAGGCAAGAGCACCAAGGCCAGAGCAGGGTTGTTAAAATTACCTTGAAACAAAGAAGAGATACTGTTTCTTGAGCACAGGGACAACCTGGAATTATGCATTTGCGGTTCTCTGAGCAAGCACATTGCCAATAATGATGTATTTTTTGTGTGTGTTCAGGTTGCAAGAAGCTGTGGCTACTTCCCTTTTGATGCACAGGGAATGTGATCACAGAAAACACATGCTGGCTTTTTAAAACTATTCTACCCATGTTACTCCTGTAGGACCCCAGTGTGTCTTAGAGATCTAAAAGGAAAGAGATTCACATGATACTGAACTGATTTAGAAGGGAAAGAACCAGCAACTTAATGTTGTAAAACCCAAATTGAAAAGAAAAATCAAGGTCAAGCATTTAACCATGGGGTGGATCAGTAATTACACCAAAACAACAGGTACCAAAGAGCAGATTTGTCATCTCTTGAAATTTCCATAATGGCTTTTACTTTTTCTGGAAAATAAGGCCATATTCTCAATTAGATATATAAAGTCCACATTATGTTGAATGTCAGGTTCGTAAACTGAACTTGCTTTTAAACCTAAATCCATCAGTACACTTTATGGCTCAAAAGCTCCCCCCTGAAACAAATCTAAGCCTGTCATTAGTCTTGTTCAATGAACTCATATAATTACAGTATTTTTTATTTTTTTTTTTAAGGATAACTTCCACAATTCAAAATTCAACCTGGAAACAGGCATCTAAAACTAAGAAACTGGATAAACATCCATATTTTGTCTGTTGTGACTTTGACCAGTAAGATACTTGCATAAATGTGATTTTTCAGGTGCCTGAAGTGGTTTTATTTTAATGACTCCTCTTGTTGTGACTTTGACCAGTAAGATACTTGCATAAATGTGATTTTTCAGGTGCCTGAAGTGGTTTTATTTTAATGACTCCTGTTGTTGGACAAAGATATGTTGCTTCCTACCACAGCCATAGTATGTTTTCTTTAGTACTGTCTTTCTTGGAAAGCCTACAAATTCAAGGCAAAGCCTTCTAATAAAATCTAAGGTGTTTGGGAAAATAATGACACAGCAATTCTGTGCCAGAAAGGAATGAACCAGGAGGATGATCAGAGATCTCTGTCACTTTTAAGCTTTTGCAATACTTTCATTTCTGAAACAGCCCCGCTTCGAAAAAAAATTAAAATGCTTTAATTGCTAGCAAGACACTGACAGAGTGATGGCAATTCCCATAAGACATTTGCTGCATTTGTGTTGTTTGTAAGCGGTGGGAGGTTTCGGAGGCAGCTGAGCGACCCTGCCCACTTGCTGCAGGGCACCCCTGGCCCTCCCCGCCCCACGGCGCCCCAGCTCCCCCTGTGCTGACCTCCCAGGGAGCTCACCAAAATGGCAGGAACTTAGCCCGGAGAGGGAATAGTATTCTGGCTTGGCGAGCTGAACCAGCTCGGCGGGCAGGGAAGAGAAGGCAAGGTCTCCCTCTTCTGACAGCAGCAAGCGGGCGGCTGGGCCAGCCAGGACCTCACCCCGGCTTGGGGGCTCCCAGCTCACCAACTCACCAGGTATCCCTGCCAAATCCTTGTTGAACAATATCATGACAAGCCCGTAGAATTATTCTGAGGTTGGATATGTAAATCACAGTCTGATTTTTTATTCAAAAGTGGGAAGCTTGATATTCAAATCCTTAAAAGATTAGAAGAAGGATCAGGAAAACTGAGAACACAAATTAAGGTTTTGTGCTTTTGATGGAGACCAACTCATAGCAGGCAGGATAAACACAAAGAATGCAGTCTGGCTATAGCCAGCCCACACAGTTTTATGGAAATGTACAGAGTTAAGAGTTTTGTGTAGCTAAACTTTTTATGGCAGAGTAAGATGGATCCAATTTATAGCATGTCAGAAGGCTGCTTGATAATCACAGAATATTCTGGATTGGAAGGGACCCACAAGGATCATCAGTCCAGCTCTTAAGTGAATGGCCCACAATTTTGGCCTTACTAGCACCATGCTCTAACAAACTGAGTTAATGATTATTTGTTCAGATTTAAATTAGACATTTGAGTCTTCTATTTTGAGTTATAGCACAAATCCTTTCAGGTAAATCAAGTAACACCTAGCTGATTCAACAGAGATTTGCTTGTATTGATTAACTGGACAAGTAGAGATGCTGAGACAAACCTAGAAAGACAGTTAAATTCCACTGCTTATTTTCAGAGGTCACTTTGGAAATCACAAGTAATATGGGCTATTCCAGGTTTCAGATTAAACAGAAAAAACAAACAGAAGCAAAGCACATGTTGAGTTGTGGTTTTAATTCTATTTTCATCATAGTTTATATAACTTAAGACTCCAGCAAGCAAACAAGCCAACCATTGAATCCAAAACTCAGCACTGATTTTGCATAGCTCAGCACAGAGAACTTACAATATCTGAATGGTATTCTTTGGTTAAGTAAAAATAAAATAAGAAAATTAGTAGCTGGCTAGGAAAAAAACAAGACTTTCTCACGTTTGCCTATAGTTCAAGGATATTTAATAGCCAACGGGTGATATCATACTTTTTCACTCTTGCTCTAATCTGCACTGTAAATCAAAGCAATCTCATAATAGGTTAAATTATTAAGAACAGTGGGCCGATGGAAGTGTCATGCAACCAGGAAACCAGGATGACCATAAAAAGAAAATGAGGCTGCTGGTAACCATTATAATGTAAGGCTGAATCACAAATGCTAACACCAAAGACCTTTTTCTGTTCCACTTAACCCTTGAGAGTTTTGTCTCTTGGGGTTTTTTTCCCTCTTTGAAGGCAGAAGTAGGCCTATAACCACCCCCGTTTCAATTTCTCTCTTCCAAGCTATGGTTTCTTACAGTCTGTCATTGTCCGTGAGCTCAAATAGAGCACTGCATAAGCTGTATGCATCACATATCTGTCACTAAAATGTAAAATCCTTCCCTGCGAGGGAACATTTTGGAGCAATCTAATGCAAATGTTGAGCCCAAGGGAAGGAGGGCCGATGAGGTATTTCACCAAAATGTTTCTGTAGACTTAAAAAAACCCCAAAAATTTACGATTACCAGTGGCAAAGATCAGTGACCACAGGAGCAAGTTCCTACACTGCTCGCTGTATTAGAGAATTAACTTCTAAATTAACCCGAAGCGGAGGAGCCGCCCTGGAGCCGGAGGCGGCCACGGCAGGCGCAGCAGCGCTTCCCCGGTCAGGGTAGGAGAGCTCCCGGGTGAGAGAGCGCGCGCCTTTACCGCGGCCACTTTCCCCCTTCGGCGTCCCGGGGCTGGGGAAGGCCGGGCGACAGAGCCCGCAGCCACCGGCCCCGACACGGCTGCCACACTCCGCATGACACCCCCGGCTTCAGGGGAGCAACCCCTCCATCCCAGCCCCTCGGCGGCGGGACCCCTCGGCCCCAGGGCTGGCGCGGCGTCGTCC
>WEIU01004915.1:143478-201715 GCA_013389925.1 Aegithalos caudatus | reverse complement strand
GGGGCGCCCCCAGTGCGGAGCTGCTGCGAGTCCCGGGCGCCGCCGCGCCTTGCCGGGAGCAGAGGCGGGGAAAGGCGGCTCGCCGGTGTTCGCCGCGGAAGTTCTCCGAGCTGCGTTGGCCGTCACGGCCCCTGACACGAGTGGGCTACCCTCGCGCTACTCCTGCCGTCCTTCGTCCCGCAGCGCGCTCGGTGCCGTCTCGGTAGCGGTGCCGTCTCGGTAGCTGTGTTGGGAGCGAAGCGGTCCCGGGGCTCGGCTGTGGAGGGCGGCACCGCGTGGGGCGAGCTCATTTTGGAGGAATGGGAATTTCTCCCTCTATTCCCGCGGGAGAGGAGTGCGCCGCGGGCTGGCGGCTGGCGGGGCGCTCCGGTTTTCTGGCCCGTCAAAATTACGGAGTAGTAAGGAACAAAACCTCTTAGCCAGCTGTTTAAATACCGGAGAGGCGATTTGCAAGTGAAATTAATTGGCAGTTAACCAGTTAATAAATGGATAATGCCTATTCTTTCCTCTGCTGACTTTACAGAGTGGTTTTCACGTCTGTCTGTCAACTAACCAGGCTTGACTGATAGAGATGTAAACCTAGCCAGGTTATTGCCTTTGTCCACTAAAATCTGACCTGCACTTCCTGTCCTTGGGCATCAATGCTGGTCATCATTCAGATAGTTACAGGTGAGATTCATACATTTTTACAAACTGACATGGTGGCAGCAAAATTCATAGGATTACCCATAGCTTAAATATTTATGGAAGATATTGTGAAATGCTCAACTGCATGATTAATGTTTTAAGGAGGTAATCACTGAGGAAGAAGTTTTATGCCTTTGGTAGCTACAATTTTACTGTAGATATGGGAAGAGGAGAGAGTTCACCTGGCAAGGTTGGCCTGGCTGCTCAGCAGGGCCACTCTTCTGCCTGTACCCATGGTGCTTGGGCCTCTGGCCTGCAGAGCTCCCTTGGGGACCAGGGATTTGTCTGCTGCCCTCTCTCAGGGTACAGTGTCATGATGAAGTGACCCATCCTTACAGTGTCAGTGTGTGCATGAGTTGTTCCTGCATGCAGTACATGCAGCTGCTTGCTGTCATTGCTTATCTACTGGTCTTGGATGTTCAGTTGGTCTTGGATGTTCAGTTGGATCAGAATGGAGCCATTGCATTTGCAAGGTGCATCTGTCTAGAAATAACCCATTTTGCTTTGCTGCCCACTGAAGTGATGGCGTTTAATATGCCCTGGTTGCTATCTTACCTTTTTCTAAGTGTTGTCCAAGGCACAAATATAACAACAGAATTGTTATATTCCAATGAATATAACATAGAGCACTCCATGAGTGCTCTATGCATGCATACAATGCAGCTTTGCATAAAACAAAGAAAAAAAATTTTTTTCTAGAATTTAAATAAGTGATTTTTCATATGAAGTAAATGTGATGTATGCATTTTTCTTTCTTCTGTAGAGGATACTCTGATAAACTTTAGCAAAATTAAAGCCTTAAGTATAGCCTACTCAAAAGGTTTTGGTGCAGATGAACGCTCTAGAACAATTTGTTTTACCATTGATTAGCAGCGTATGTTTCTGAAGTTGGAGACCTCAGTGAGGACCTGAGCAGCAAACTGTGGTGTGGTGGTCAAACCTGTGTATCTTGAAAAGCCAAAAATCCTCAAATACTTCACTGTGAAATTTGGCCCGAGTGCGGACTGGAGAACTGGCCTCTTGGTGATATAAATGTGGAGGTTAATCATGCTGCTATATCAATGCATGTCCTGCTTTTGGCCTGTTGGAATCCCGCCCTGGGGAAGAGGGATGAGGCCACAGGTAGCTAGGCAGGCATCCTGCCTCCAGTGTTTAGTATCATGGGCCAACATGAGCATAAATAAACCACAGCATGACTAACCTATCTACCTAACATTGACTCATGTTGTATTTTGATAGACTGAAAATGTCTCCGTGCCTAAGGCATTTCATTTTCTCAACCTGTATGTTACTGATGACCTGCCTATTGAGAATCCTCTAGTATTCATTTAAGACCATAAAGCAAGTCCTTATTTTAGGGGTTTTTTTTTTTGCTTTTGGGTAGTGCTCAACTAGCCTAGATAGAAAAAAGGAATTCCTCGATCTTAAACTCAAAACTATTGCTTCTCTTCTTCTGGTCGTTTTAATTCTTCAGGTGATACAGTGAGGCTTGCTACTATAAACTGGGCTCATAATGGCATCTGGCAGGGAGTGTGAGAAAAGTATAAGAAGAGAACTTCTGTGAAATACTGTAGGTTTCCTAAAGCCATAAGTTAATATTTTGCTGTGAATGTTTTAATATTTTTGTTGTTGTTGTTTGTTTCTATTTTTTTCAAGGGGGTATATGTCACCTAAAAACTTACTCAGCCAGTTGTTTGAGAAGGCCCTTCTCTCCCTTTGCCAATACTGTAATGGGACTGTATAAAAAAGAGGAGCCCTGCATTGTGCCTCCTTACTATGTGTTATAATAACTGTGAGATAAGGGAGTTTCATTTCAGCTTCCTTAGAAATACGTGTTTGTTTTTTGTTTGTTTGTTTTTGAAAACAAGCAAGCAGCATTTGACAGACACAAAATAATGGTTGGTGTGGAAACACCACCAAATCCTCCACTTGGATTCTTTTGAGAGCTGCAGAGTTCCAATGAAAAATTATCATCAGAATTACAATTTTTTCTGTCCTAAAATTAATGGATCTTTTTGCCTGCCCTCCACCTGAGAGAAGTAGGCAAAAGAATCTTCAAATGCATGTATGAATTGAATTCTGCCTGGGGTAGCTGCCACACCCGTGGTTATTTAGGCAAGGTGAGGAGCACAAGTGGTCACACTGACTTCCAGGTCACTGCTTACAAGGGTAGAGTTGCTGTGTGTGTAAGTGGCGAGGGGGTGGGTGGGGCTTCATTCAAAACTAAAGAAGAAGGAAGGCAGCAAATTCCATATGGTTTGCTGCATGTGAAGTTATAAAACCTCTTCTTAACTTGTCCATCTCTGAGAAACCTATTACTGTAATCAGTTGCAGGGCTGTGAGAGGAAATCGGGCCTTCTAAGATAAAGACGAAAATAGCACGGTTCAAATATATTTTAAGAAAGGCACTCTTCCTTCAAAGAGTAGTTCTGAACCTGGTTCAAAGAACAGTAGCAGCAATTTTATTGGGTTTTTTTTTTTTTTTTTTTTGTCTTTAACAACTCTTTGATTGAAACCAAACAGATTTTAGAGATTTGCTGAAATTACTTTTGAGCAGCATGCTAGTTTAGGCACCAAGTTAATTTGTGGGAGCTTGTGGGAGTATCTCCTCTTAGATCTGAAATGGCAAGAATGGGCTCTTGCACCATCATCTCCTTGCTGTGTCACTGTATGTCCAGGCTGGCTAGGAGGACAAAGTGGGTGACACAGTCGGCCAGCAAGTCATATTGACACTGGTTCTTGTTGGATGTTGGTTTCTGCAGGCAGAAGGAATAGTGTTTTTGATAGCAGTTTCTTTTCTCTCTTTCTGGCTTGCCTGTGTCACTCCATGACAGTGGGAATATGAGCTCACCTGAACCTGCTCAAAACAGCAATAGAAAAAACCCCAAAGCATTGATTTGCGTGGAGAAAAACTGGAAAATGCGCTCAAGTTACAACCTGCTGCCACAGAAACTTGAAGAAAAATACATAATTTATGTTACTTTCTTCTTGAGAGGATAATGATTTGGGGAGCCCAGGACATGCACTTAAATATATCTTAAATATATGCCCAATTACTGTGTAATTGTGTTTGATTTTTTTTTTTTTTNTAGAAAAAAAAACTTTTTCTTTTTTTTTTTTTTTTTTTTTTTTTTTTTAAAGTTTAAACTCTTTGCATTAGAGTGGGGGTGTTGGAGGGTTTTGGAGTAGTCCTGTAGTTAGGTATATTTTGAAGTTCTGAGTAAAATGAGTCTTGTGGTTTCAGCTTACTCTGTAACAGAGTAATGTGTTGCACACAAACAGCCCACCTAAGTTTTCATAATTGTCTGATGATTTGCTCTGGAAAGACCCAAAATCCTGATATGAGGCAGATTCAAAAGGTACTTGATTTTTTTTTTTTTAAGTTTTCTTTTTAGTTTGTCATTCTCCAATTTACAGTATAAATTTTGTTAGAATTTCAGACAAATGGCTTCTCTTTGGCTTCCCATCCACTGCTCAGGTGGGCTGTTGCCACTTCCCAGGCACACAGTGACAATGCCAAGTTTCCATACCCCACCAATGTCTAAAGCAGCCATCCTGGATCTTGCCACAAATTTTCACCTGTTTAGTTCAGCAAGAAAATGGTTTCTATTTTTCCCATCCCTCCCTCATCAACTGCTTATGGTAAGATTTTTTTATAGAGCCTGCATTGTGATATGTCCTTGAATTGCAGAGCTGCAAGGTTTTGTTTTCATTTGCCATTTTTTTCTCTTGCTGTTTAAAGTTCATTGCAACTATAGCAAAACAGGATTGTTGTAGATGGTCTTTTTTGATTCCTTCCTTCCCCACACCTTGTTAAAAATCTCATATTCAGTAAAAGGAAAAACTCAGACTTGGGTACTAAAACTTACTCCAGCTTACCCTGGAGTGTAAAAACTGCAAAAATACAGACTGGGGAAGGATTGCCCCAGCAATCCAGTAGGTGTAAGTTAAATGTTAAATTATCAGCACCTCATTTTTAAAAGATCCTGATGATGAGGTTTTTGTTCACACCATCTGGCTAGAACAAGGCTTACCAGGGCTCTTAAAAGGACAGGGGCCATTTGAGGTGCAGAATTTATATCAGGATCTTTCTTTTCAAGTGAATGTCAAATCCTAAATAATTTCAGCATCAGACTGTGCAAAAAAAGTACCCAACCCTGCAAAGCAAGTTTAAAATTTGAGAATGGCTGAATTTCTGTCTTTAAAAAAAAAAATTTTTTTTTGTCTTTGTACNTTTCATTGATGGGGAAGTTTAATTTCCTTTATTTATATATTTTTAGTGTATGTGTGTTTGGGGGGGGCATGAGGGTGGATAGAAAGGAAGTCTGTGTTCTAGTTTTTATATTTAAAACTAAAAAATAGCTAATGCTGGTGTGTTTAGAAATGACTTTACATACATTCTCCCCAGAAATTTTGCTGGTAAATAGTGAATATTATTAGGGCATTGAGGGGTTTTGCAACACTTCTGTGTGGGTGAGGTCCTGTCTGTAGTCCAGTTGTTTCACATGCTGAATCAGAACTAGAAGTCCATTTTCCTGGAAGGATCTCTATTTACACTTGGAGAGTTATGCCAATTACAGCTATATTAGGCTTTTTTATTATTATTTTTAATTCCACGCTTGACCTACATAGTAACTTCTTTCATTTTCTTAACAGAACACCTATTACAATCTTGGAATGTCAGTAAGGTAAACCTGCTGTTCTGTAGCTGTAATGCATATGAGTACTCTTGCAAGAGCATGATCTTAAGTGGGTCCTCGTGAAATGAATGCTGCTAGAGCTTTGCATAACTTGAAATAGCCCTCTGTTCTCCAGGCAGAATTGAATACAGTTTATTGGGGAGCAAGAAATATGTTATGAATTGTGTTGTCCATATGTAATAATATTTTTTCCTCAAAAAAGATCCCATGTACTTTAATTCTGAATACAATTTTTAAATACTGTTGGTTAGGAAATACTGCATTGTAAATCTGTTAAAGTTCAGAGACATAAGGTGATTTTAATACACATTTTGATCAGAGATTAAAAGTTATTTACTCTTTTGGACAGTGAGGCAGTTCATGAAGATGGAGGAGGTAAATGGGTTTTCTTTGGCAAGTGTCTGTAGGGGCTGGGTGTTAGAGCAGGACTGCAGCTGGCAGTGCTGCCTCCTGGACTTGTACCACCAGTACTTCATTCTGCTGCTACCTTGTTGTCTCTTTCTGCTGGTGGAGAAGATGTCCCTAGTGGAAGATCCTGTTTGTACCAGAAAAGGACAACCCTGACTAGTAAATAGTGCTGTTGTTTTTGTATTTTTGTTTTTTGTAAGCAGATTTGCTACCTATTTGCTCTTCCCGTGATGTTAAAATTAACATTGTTAGCAACAGTAGCAGTGAATTAAATTTTAAAAAATGCATGCTGACCAGACTTTACATGGTTCACAAGTATGAATACTTGGAAGACCCTACATAGCTAAGCTGAACTTTCTTCTCCCTAAACTGTAGGCTGCCAAAGCCCTGAAATATTTAGGATATTGACTTAAAGTTTTGTAAACATCATCTCAATTGCTTCTTTTTTTGGTCTGCTGCTTTTATACTTTGTTTTATTCTGAGTGTGGAAGCTGGGCTTACATTGCAGAGAAGTGGTGGTATTTGAGTTGGCCCCTTGTTGCTCTCAGCAAGGAGAGGGCTGCATGTTGCTCTCTTTTGAGAGGCTGAAAGCATCTTCAGTGTCTCCTAGGCCACACTGAGCCTTGAAATAACCCTGAGCTCTGTGGCCATTTCCAAAGATGAGCTGGACCCTGTAGTCACCTGGACAGCAAGCACGCGCCATATATAGCTCAATGCTGAATGCAGCAGTTTTGTTGCTGCTTGTGTCCCTAGTATATTTGGAGGGAAATGTGCGGAAGCAGTTCAGATGTTAACTCACTGGCATTATTTTGGGGTTTTTTTGTTACTTTTCAAAAGCTTATATTCAGTGTTGCAGGGGAACCCTTATGTATCTTGATGAGATAGAAGAAATGGTTAATGTTCAGCCACGCTGAGTGATACAGCTTTACAATAGCACTGATGCTTTGGCCTACCATGCAGTTCAAATTCAAGCAGAGGTCTCCCATGTCGTTGCTTGCATGTGACCTCCTATCTCTGTTTTGTATCCATAAATTCAGTGTATGCTTCTAGAATGATTTTTTAATTCATTTCTAATCATTCTTCAAAGATAATTGGCAAAAACCATCAGGCTGGTTGTGATTTTACAGAAGTAGAAGGTAGACAACTTTGATATTGTTAAATTAATTTTCTTCATGTGTGGGCTGAGTGTGTAGTGAGCTGATTTAGTTTTTATTGATCACTGTAAAAACGTGAATTCAGCATCAGAGCAATGATAATAAACTAGTACTTGCAGTGATATTCTAATGAGTTCTTGGCAAAAAATAAGGAGGAAAACCATCTTAGAGATTGATGTGCTTTAGTGATGAGATGCTGAACCAGGATACTTTATTTGAAAGGGTTGAGTGAAGCTGTTTGAAGTTCCAACTCTCTGGCAACACAGTTGCTGCGAGCAGGAGCATGCCAAATGGGGCAAGATGCAGTCTTTTTATGGAGTAATTTGACTGTCAGAAATGGCATTCTTGCCTGAAAGGGCTTTCACCCTCCTGATCAGACCAAGGTAAGACAGGTTGTAGGAACCAAGTATCTGCTTTGTTAGGAGGTGTCTCTGAGCACAAGCAGTGGAGCACTAATGACCATTCCCTCCCCATCTGCAGGAATGCCCTGCAAACCATTGCCATGTGTTTCAATAAGTCTGCATGGCAAAGCATCAGGTACTGAGTGGGGGAGTGGAGAGAGGTTTCTAAATTAGCAGGCAATTTATGTCTGGAGAAGTGAGATTCATATTCATAACTATGTTAAACACTTATTTCTCAATATGGTAGGGTCATATCTCCATTTAAGGTGGTGGTAATTCCTCTAAGCCAAAATATTTGCAGGAGTATTGACAGGCAAATTTTCTCTCTCATTCTTCCCTTGATGCTGTGTTTCCAAGACTTGAAGAGGCTTCTCAGTTGTGATGGTGAACAGTGATTCTCTGGTTTGTTTTTTGATTGTTTTTGTTTGTTTGTTTGTTTGTTTGTTTTTGGTCAGTTAAGCTTGTTTTATGCTCTCAGAGTTCAGTAAATTGATATGTGATCACAATGAAAATGTATTGCTGCTGTCTATATGAGTTTGATAAAATTAGAAAATGAGAGGCAAAATTTTTCTTAAGTGAGAAAAAGAAAGTTTTTTTAGGACTGAAATTTTGAAAGAGATGGTTTATAATGAACTTTAATACTTTCCTAAAGTTGCTGCTATTATAATGAAAGAGCATGAATAAGAGAATATGCCTTGCAGGTAAAACGAAAAAAGATTTCACCATTTATATACTTGAAAACCAAAGATGCATTGCAGAGGATGAATTTTACTGTTCCTATATTGCTTGTAGTAAAAAGTTAGTCTTTGAAGTTGAAAACAGCTTTAGATTTAAAGAAATAATACACCTGAAAAGGGAGGTACACAGAAAAAAGACATAGGATTAAGTACTGTTTTGTTAATGAAAACAATGTAAGTTAAGGCAAATGTGGTTGCCTGCACAGTAAGGTACTGCTTAACATGAGTGGGAATGATAAAATAAACTCTTAGCAGACTTTTATTTCAATGTTTTCCAACTTTCAGAAGTTTTAATCTGGACGTTGCATGAACATACATAAATGATAGACTAATACCACAGAATTACCTTAATTTATGAAAGGAGCTGTACTTTGATGCTGGAAGTCTGTCAGTATATGATCCCTAGGCTAACTACTTGATCGTTAGTTAAAGTAGGGTCTCGTTAAAATAACATGGGCTCATCTGGTTTTGAAGGCCACCTCTCAGCCAGTAGGCGATGGTACAAAACTAATAAGGTTGCAGTGCAGACATTATATGGCAATGGCACATAGATTACTACATAAAGCTGGCTGGTGGGAAGGCTTCCGTCGGATTGCGTGCTCAGTATTGGACCAGATTTTTCAATTTTTAGTCATCTGTAGCAAGGCCTGTTCTTATTATAGCTGGTTGAACTACCTGTGTGACTGCTTGAAAGAAGGTTGGGTCTGTGTGTGACTGCAGCTCCCTGTTATAATTATTTTACTTTGTAATAATTGTATTCTTCTAGTTGAATTATCATAATTACAAAGTGGATGATGGGCTTCAGTTGTAAGGAAAATCCTTATATTTGAACCCGATGCTATCCTTAGCATAAAGAGGTTTTTTTTTTTTTTTTTTTTTTTTTTTTTTTCCCCCCTAGGTAGAACTTTTACTTTCAGGTTATTTCTGGGAAATCCATACTGCTAGTTATGTAAATTGCAAGAAACAAGAAAAGAGACTAAAACAGTGGGGAATCTTATTTTAGGCTTCAGCAAATGCAAAGTTGTATGTGGCCATTACAGCTATCTAGAATATGTACCTGCATTGTTCTGCTACTGTTTGTGTTACCAGTAAAACTTGGCATTTCTTGGAGGTTTTGTACATTATGTTACATATTTGCCAAATGTGGGAACTGGGAAGTTTTTCCAGGAGCAGGGTCAGCTTGTGCCCCCTGGAGAGTCCCTCCCTGCAGGGCTCCTTCCTTGCTTACACAGTTTTCTTGCTGAAAGAAAATTTAGGGCTTTCTTTTTTTGGTCTGTTTGTTTTTATGCTGTTGTGTAGGCAAGCGTGCATTTTCTTAGGGCAATCTTCTACAAAAGCAGCAAGTTTTTGTACCTGCACCTTTTGCACTTTCAGACAGTAAGAAGCTCTCCTTCAATGGATGAAGGGCAGATTTCACACCTGCCTGCTGTCAGACTGAGAGGAGAATGGAAGAAGCGGTGTTTGAGTGAATGAACAAACTTTCAAGCTGACTCAGTGATACACATACAGGGTACACTGTAAGGATTAGTCACCAATTTACGGTAAATCTGTGTGGTGCTTCATGGGGATGTGTCTCTGTGGAGCTGTGCTTAGCAAGCTTTGTAGACTGAGAATGCAGGTAAATGTTATTTCCACAGTATTTTCCCAGTGAATAACAACAACAAAATGCAGTGAAACTCAAAGGCTTATAAATTACTAAGCTAAAGGCAAAAAGAATCTTTTGGCTATCTCATGGTGCTATCTTCATCTGTGAAACTAGCAGGAAAATGAATAAATTATACAACAACCTTTATTGTACTATTTAGAAATCTGTGCTTACATGTTATTAGTACTGTTGTACCTTGTTCTGTGCAGGTTGGCTTTATCTTGGGTTGTTTAAGTAGGTAGGTTTCAAGCTGCATTTATGTAAAACACCGATTTACATGATGGCAACAGAATAACAATTACATGGAAGGATATTCATCTTTTGAAAACAGTATTTTCATTTGCCAAACAGAAATTTCAGGAAAATTACCCTCCAGGTTGAATTTTCTTATAAATGTTCTCAAGTTCTTAAATTATTTACTGGCACAATAGGTAAGCACATCACTTAACAGCAGAGTTCCTATTAAGAAGTTACTTTTTTCTAGGGGGGTTAATTTAAAAAAAGCTATTCTTTTTTTTAAAATGGTAAAATTATTCTGCAGCATTTCCTGAGTTACCCAAATTTAGTAAGTTGTGGGGGTTTTTTTTTGTACTTTCAGGTTGTTCTTTCAGTAGTTTCTTCTGTTTGGCTGAAGGCTTTGTTTGTTTGTTTGGTTTTGGGGGTTTTTATGTTTGTTTCGTTTTGTTAATTTAGCTGACCATCTTTCATAATTCTAAGATGGCCTTTCTCTCTGATCTTCTGACCTGTTTTGCTTGGCTTGTTTAATCTGTCCTTAGAGAATAGTTAATTTCAGCCATAATCGTACCAAAAAATCCTTTAGAGCTGTTAGAGCAAGATTTTTTTATATGTATACTTTGTTTAAAATTACTTCCTCCAAAATAAAAACCTCAAACTCAAACCAGTCTTGTTGAAGACTGCTGGCACTGCTGGGTGGGACGATGCTGAGGGTGCGTGCCTGTACAAGTGGTTTGGCTCACTGCTCTCCCAGCAAGCTGATCCTGTTGAAGGCTTTGAGTCCTCTGAAGAGCGGGAGCAAAGGCTGAAAGTGTTATTAAGTTTTGGGGTTATCTCATGCTGTTTATTTGAAATGGAAGCCAAGCAATTTACATATCTCTGTATCTTGGATCTAACAAAAAAATTTTATATATATATTTATTTTTTTTCCTAGTCTATGTGTGGAAATGACATCACAGCTTACATCAGCCATGCTAAATTCAGAGGTTTTTTCTCCTCCCTGTTGGTTTATTAACTGAGCATTAGCTCTGTGCTGCAAGTCTTCCTTTGCTGACTGTGGCACATCGATAACTTCATCATAAATAATCTGAATTTTGTGCAATGAGGAGAAATGAAGATCTGGTGTAAAGCCTTTTGAAACTGGTGGGAATGTAGCTTGTTTCCTTGCTGTGCCTGCAGCCAGACTGGGTGGCCCCCTAATGCTCCGTTGTTTCCAGGATCCCTGCTGCAGTGGAAGAAACCAAAAGACGGCACTGTGCCTTTTGGCACTTCTGGTGACCAGGTCAGGAGTTTACTGTGGCACGTTGTTGGGTAGCTTATGTCCCCATAGCCCTGCAGGTCAAAACCTGCCCTTGAGACTGAGTAGGTTTTGAACTAAAGCTCTTAGGTTGTGTCTGAATGTCCCATGTGCAAAGCTGAGCTCCTTGTCAGGGAGTACAGCTCCTCATCTCTACCAGAAATCCCCAGGATTTGGAGCTGCATCTGGGGTTGATGTAGGGCTACAGCTGTGGCAAAGTGTGAAATGGAGGCATGAGGGTTTCCTGTGAGAGCCTGAGGACCTGGGAGGAGGGAAGCAGAAATCACATTAAAGCTGACATTTTGAAAAGTTGATTGCTGTGTTTTTTAATCATAAAGCAAATTTTAAAGTAAGTCACTTCCCAGAGGAGAAATAAATACATTGAGAAAAGGGAGAATTGTGATGTTGAATTTGTGCATTTGAGTGCAGCAGACTTGGTAGTGAGCTAGTGGTGGTACCAATGTGCACAGAGACAAAGCAAAAGGACAACATTGTTCTAACTCTCCTGTTAAATTCCCTGCCATTATGTCCTATATGTAGAGCATTTTAATTTATCTTTACTATTTTGGGAGGGCTGAGGCTGTGGGGATGGGAGTTATCCCAATAACTTAAAAAAACCCAAAAAAACACAGTGAAACAAACTCATCTGACACTTCAATGGACATGGAGAGATTTCCCTTCTTCTTGTGTGTCTCAATCAGCAGCACTCTGCCTTGGGAGAAAGGCAAGGAGGCCTCCAGGTACCTCCAGCAGGAAGAATTGCAGGAACAGCTTTGGATTGGGCTCATTGCATGCGAAAGTTACCAATATCCATTCACATGTATTTTTTTGCATCTCTTTCTGCCGTAGTAAAGAGCAAGGGGTTGAGGGATGTGCTGGGAGGGCACGTGTTGGTGTAACCCCGTGTGTTTGAGCAGTCAGTGCTCGCTCACGCCATTGAACTGGTGCAATTACTTGTCTCTTCTAGAGCTTGAGAGGAGCACTTCTTTGCTGCAGTTATTTGTATAGCCATATGCTACTTTTTTTCTCTTACATATGTTCTCTGATAATTGTCAGTAGCAGGTGCCTGCGAGCCAAAGCGGAGCAGTACTTAAAAATCAGATGCTTAATGGGATTAAAGAATTGTGTGAGTTAAGCATCAGTAAAAAGGCCAGGTTGAAAGTATTGGCCTCTGAAGAGGCATGTTCCTCATGTTCTCACAGAGCAGCAACATGGTTGGTAGCAGTGCTGGTCTTTCAGCTCCACCATCCACTTGTAGAGATGTGACCTTCAAGAAGTAGTCAGGAGGTCTAGTTTTGGGTCTTTATATGTGGTTTGGCTAAATCAGAGAAAATACAAAGTCCCTTCTGATGTGTGTTCCAGCCCTCAGAAACAAAGCTGGACATATATTGTCTCCTGGTTTGGTGACCTGGTTGGTATGGGGCTGGTTGGAGCAATGACATGAAATCTCTAGTCTGGCAGACTCACTCTTTGAACCTGCCTTTCCCCCTGTGTTTCTCAAGCATCCCGAGCTGTTCAGGTTGCATAGCTGGTTACTGTTACATTGCATGTTTGTGCATTGGGTCCCCATGGATCATTGCTGTGATAGTAATTGATGATGTTGCATCTCCTTCCATCATCTGAAAAACAAGCACCAAGAGGAGGATCTGGGGAGACTTGTAGTCACTCTGGACTTGGAATGATGCAGCTGAGTCTGCTGAAAATCATTTTGGGGCATTGCATGACCAGAATCCCCCAGTATCCATTATGTTACTGTCACATAATCTTCACATCCCCACAAATAGCTCTCTGAATTAACACTCCTGTGTTTCAGTTGAAGGGAACTTGGAGCTGGGTGTAACAGATGTCTAGGTGACCAACAAGTCAGAAGTATCTTGTATTTCAAAGTGTCAAGAAAGACATAATGCCCCTAATATTATTTTGTGGGGAAGGTTGTTAGGTTGTTTGTTTGGGGTTTTTTTCTCTTCATTTCTGGTAAAGAACTAGTAAAATACAGAGCACATATGGAAATGGCAGATGTTGGTGGGTTTTTTGCCTTCTTTTTTTTTTTTTTTTTTTTTTTTTTTTGTTTTGTTTTGTTTTGTTGTTGTTGTTGTTGTTGTTGTTGTTGTTGTTGTCGTCCTTGTTTCTAAAATTAAGCACACAGGAGTTTGTGAGATCTTGCAAAGAATTTAAATCATATTGCACAGTCGTGTTCAAGGAATCTTTTTAATCTAGTCACATATATAGTGAACAGATCCAGATTTTAGAAAATACATTGCAGTAAGGAGAGATAAACCAAACAGGATAAAGACAAAAGGCTGCTAAATATTTTTGACTGTACTTACCTAGTTTAGTTTTGATTGGTTGTCCTTCATGTTCTTCCTATGTAAGAAGTTAACCTGTGGTATGAAATGTTCTGCTTATCCCTTGCATAATGTTGGCAACTGAAAATTGGATCACACAAGTTAAAGTAGGTGTGTCTGTGTCAGAAAGCTAACAGTTTCTCCTTCCTGTGGGTGGGCATCCATGCACAGGGGTAGTAAGTTTTATTCTGCTATGGTGTGTTTCTGTAGTATGTTTCTGAGCTGGATTGCAGGAGGAGGTGTGATCTTGCAGCTTGACCACAAGTGCACTTGGCAGTGCGCACATGGACAGAGCTGGTTGCAGAATTTGGGTCAGCAGGACAGTATCCTGGTGAGCTGTCTGGCACAGGACCCTCTAACTGTATTGATTTACCCTAATTCTTGTTACATACAATACCATATAAGTTTCTTGGACATTTTTCCTGCTGCATCTGTGGAACGCTGACCTTGGACTACTACAAAACCTTTGAAATAATTTTGATGACATGTCCTACACCACTTCAGAGCATGAGTGACTCAAGTCAGACACACTGAAGTCAAGTTTACACTTTGTAACTGAAAGAGATGTACAGCACATCATACAACTGTACATGACATTGTTTTACTTGTTTCTCACAGTAAATTTAATGAGAAAGTCTTGACATATACATATATATGCACAAGGCAGATATGAAAGCAGTGAATACAGGCATATGTGCATTGTGTTTTAATTGTTTTCTCTTGGGGGGTTTTGTTATTGTTGTCCCTTTCACAAACTGTGAACCTGTAATTTTTCATGTGCTGTTCTTTGGCCCTCTCTGCCAGAGAGGCTCAATCTATCATGTTAAAAGAAATCAATAAAAAGTCTAGAGATTTATTTATAAAGTAGAACATAGACAGAGGGTGCAAAAATGCCATTAAAATGGCAGTTTAGCACTAGCTACATCTCTTTAGGATTAAACTCCAATATTTTAAACAATTAAAATTGTTACAAGAGTGCTTTTGAAGTACCACAAATCACAGTAAAATGTTCTAGTTGAAACTTGCCTTTATATAGTGCACTAAAATTTAGCTTATATATGTTTTTGGAGTGTCTGATGCTGCCCCCAAACACCATTTTACAATCCATTTTAGAGCTCTATTGTAGTTAATAATCTTACAAGTTTATCCTCAAGGGGAAATATGTGAATGTAAGAAGTCAGAATTAATTTTCCTGCAGAAATATGAGTGTTTGTGTGTCTTTGTGCAGATGCAACTCTGAGCAAATTAATTATTTCTGAGAAATCTATAGGCTTCTAATGTAATTCATCAAGATTGCCTGTCTGGGCACATGCTACTTGGTTACAGGAACTTATAAATTCCAGTAGCAGTGGGCTATTTATGACATAGCAGTTTTCACCAGTGATGTGATGATCATCTACTCTATGTTTTCTGTCCAAAGAAATAAATATGTCCATGTGCTCAAAAATATGGTGGTGGAGAGTTTATGGGATAATGTCTGTGCTGAATCTCTCAAATATCAGAAGCTGTGTATCTGAAGTATAAGCTTTGCCTCCACTCAGCATGTTTTTGAATTTTTTTTAATAGCTGAAGAAGACTGATCTTGAAACTGTTGTGTTTAAAATGCAAATGGCACTGTAACAGTTTTGTGTAGTACCATCTTCTATCCTGGGATAAAATGGTTTCTAGTGGAAATGCTCTTTATTTACTTCCAAAAATACCCAGAAAATAATGGTGAACTTTTATTTGGGCCAAAAGTAGGCTTCTCCTTCTCCAGGAGACAGTGTGCCTGTTGGAGAGCATGGCTCTTGGTAGGGGCCAAGGGAGCAGCCTACATAAATGAACATGACAGAAGGCAAATGAGAAACTCCAACTTGCCAAACATTTGTGTGTGGTAAAAATATGCACCCTGTCACACAGTCATGTCCGTACATAGAACTCAACAACCCAGTTCATTGTTCCTGCACTGTTCAAGAATTTTTGTGTTTCTTACTGACCCGCAGCCTAGTTATGGCTTACTTCTTGCTGTTGGTTTTGTCCTTTTTCCTCTTTCCTTGCTGTGTGGAGTAAAGTAATGATCCCAGCAAGCTTAAAACCAGCAAAGTTATTAACACTGCCCTTTCACTGTTAATTAGCATATGAAGTTTCAGAGAAAGGGCTCTAACCTGTCTAGTTTTTTTGTGGTGGAGATCTAAAGGGAAATCACTAAAGCTTACTTTTCTAAGCACAGCTAAAATCTTTTCTGTAAGGTGCTTCTCAGTGTGGGAAAGTCTCTATTTGTGTTATACACAGAAGCAGAGTGATAGCATCTCTGCTTTTGAAAAATATTAAGCAAGTGATGTTAATGAGGATAAAGCAGAAGAGCATCATTCAGGAAAATGGAGTTTTCTATGAAGTCTGAAGTGAGCAGCCCACTGAAACTGGGATTGCAGTTGGGTTAGTTAGGTTTGGCCAAATTGTGTTTGCTGCCAGCTAAGGTTGGTATCTCAACTCTGCTCTTCTGCTGGGAGGGGCTCCTCCTCCTTCCTCTTCCTCTTCCTCCCCCTGGGCTTGCTCAGGCATGTTGGCTCCCTCACCTCTTGGTGCTGGGCAGTGCTGCTGTGTCCAGACCTGCGCCAAACACTGTGATGTAAGGAGAAGAGTCTATTGAGAAGTATGGGAAGAGGCAAGTGAGAGAAGGCAACACAGCCCAGAGTGTTAAGCTGCAGCCTTTGGAAGGCATTTGTAAGGTCAGGGTGCTGCACTGGTATGGAGACTGCCTCAGATCATTTAGGAAGTATGATGTCCTTGAAGAGAAATGAGGGTCTTCTCCTCCCATTGTGGCATGCCCACAAAGCTGTTGCAGCTCTGACTCCCCAGCTATGTCCCTGTAGGCAGAGCAGCAGGTTATCAAGCTTTGAACATTCTGTGGTCCAGGCCACTGTTTTCCATTTCCCCTCCTTCCTCGCAGTGGTGGATATGTCCTCAGTCTAGCAGGAGGTTTGTCTCCTTGCCGGCAACACTGACCTTTTGCAGATCATAGTAAAGAAATCTTGATGGAGTGTTGGTGGTTGTCAGTGAGGAGGTCTCCTTGAGGAGAATGGGCCTGCAAAATAGACAACAAGCTGGCTGTGAGCAGATGGCACACACTTCGTGTAACAGGTTAAATCTGTTGGCTTGGATTGCTTCTGCTTCTAAAATTTCCTTGGGGAGAGCACTGCTTTTAGGCAACGGCTTCTGGGATGAGTCTGGTCATACACTTGCATCTGGGTCCATAGTCTTTGTGCTGGGGTTGGGATGTCAACCAGGTCCTAAAGAAAGCCCCCAGTCCGCCTAGGAAGATTTTCCTATTAGAACTATTTGGGGCATAGTGATGCCCTACTTTCCCTGTTTGGGGTGGGGGAGGGGGGCAGTTTGAAGCCATTTTTGTGGGTTTGCCATAGTGAGGAGGTGCTGTATTTTCTGATGCTGTGATGACCTTGCTGAGTCAAACAGCTATTGTATAGTTGCTGGTGACTGGAAAGGATTGTTCTCCTGCAAGTGTGATCTTTTAGAAGTTTGAGGTCTGATTGTCATAAGAGCTGCTCTCTTGAGACACTTTAGCCACTATTTAACCAAACTGGCAAAACCACGTTTCTTTGGCTTCAAGGAGTTTTCCCTACCAGGTCTGTTGATCTTACCCTTTCTCAGGATGGTGTGGGAATACCTGTGCTGGTCCTCCCCTATGATTGGAGTTGAGCCCACAGTAAGTGAAGGAGGACTCTCTCAGCTTTTTTAATGCTTATGGCAGAAGGGAGGAAGTGGTAGATACCAATCTTGCCCACTCACACAAGTCCACATGCATCTTGCTGGTGGCCACCCAAACTGTCCCCCAGAGATGCTGCCCTACCATGACTAATTTCCTGGCTTTTAATTTGAAAATGCAGTTCTCAAAGTTGTGCCACATCCCAGCTTTTGTTGTATATGAAAACTTAGAAAGCATACTTCTGGGAAGAGGTGTTGGAGATTGGTTGGCTATATCTGGTCATTGGAAGATAGGAAGGGGATTAATCTGTATTGAGGATTTGAATAATTTAATTGGTATACCTTGATTTCAAAATCAAGATTAAGTGCATTGTTTGTCTGTCAGGTACAAAGACTAATCTGTACTGTCACTTGTAATGCCATAAAAGCTGAATATGATTGGTGAGATAATCAACCTGTTTGATAAACAGGTTGTCTATCTTTCTTCTGTTGTTTATACAAACACTTTGTAGTATTTTGTGGATAGCAGTATTTAATGACCATGCATGTTAGATATAACTGTTAGTTAAACTTCCATGGGAAATATTTTAACTAATAGATGTACAAACATTTGAATCTAGTGAATTCTTTATGCATTGTTTTCCTAGCTAGAGAAATGTTCCAGTTGAGAGAAATAACTTTACTTAGTAAGTAAATATTACCCTTAAGGAGAAGATTTTGTATTTTCTTGTGTCTTTTTCCTTTGGGATATGTGTGTGTATTAAAGAGGAGTGCTAAGTGAATAAAAATCCTTGCTTGAAGTATTGCTGAGTTGGTAATGCAAGGTCAGATATTTATATTAGTTCTATGGCCACTTGTTTAAAAATAAACAAATTCTAATATGCAGTTCATGTATATAAACAACTACAGATGTTGTAAAATACAAAGCACAGAGTAGAATAACAGAAGTAAGCTTTACATGTAGATGCACTGAATTAACTGATGCCTGGGGAAGCAAATTTTGAAAAACAGGTATTGAGACGGCTCCTTTCTTTAGTTGAGCAATTCAACTGTCAGAAATTATCTAGGAGGAAATTTTTATTGCTCATACAGTTTCAATATCTTAAAACCTTTTTTACCAGATTTTGCATTTATTGGTGGAGCTATAAATAAATGCAGAATAATTTTGCTGAGCTTCATGGAGTTTTTGCAGATCAGTATCAGCCCAACAACTCTCAGGGTCTGGCCTCACTTCCTCCTTGGCTGGAAGAGCCAACCCAGTTTCTTAAAAACTGTGGCAAAACTAGCTGGGCATTAATCTTAGTTAAATTGGTTAAATCTTTGTTTAAATTGGTTAAATAGGTTTTTGTTTTGTTTTGTTTTGTTTTAGTTAAAAGATATCTTTTTTAGACAGACAGTTTCTTGGGAATGCTGGGAGAAATGGTTAACTAAGCAGTTTCCCATTACCAGTCTTAGTCCCAGCATTTGAAAAAGCAAAATACAACCTCCTCCCTGCCCCAGACTCTGAGAAGCCCACCAGACAGACAGCCTTCACTCTCCAGGGGCCACCCCAGCCTGAGCACCTCTGAGGGAAATGTGGAGCACAAAAATATCAGCAGTTTGGTAAATGAAGTAAAGAAGAAAAGAAAGTTCTCCCTGTTTCAGTGTGGAAATCAAGAGAGAAATGTCAGGGTTGGCTGTATGTCAGTCAAAAAATCAATGTTAGGAAGTTCCTTGGATAGTATGAAGTCAGCTTTTTTTGCAGAGAACTGCTTTTAGATTGCCTGGCTCTTTAGGAATTGGTTGATAAATTTTAATTTAATTTTAAAAAGATACACTGAGTACTCATAGAGACATAGCAAATAAGAGGTCAGTTCACCTTTTATTTGAGCTTCTGGAAGTGCACCTTTTATTGAATTGCTGTCAGGGGATGCTTGGTGAGATGTAAAATGGACTTGTCCTGACTTCTTCCAGTGATCCCAGCACCATAGTCTTGTGGTTGGTGCCTGTCCTGTGTTTCTTGGGTTAAGAAAAGTGAAGTGAGGCAGCAGGAAGCAAGGATGTAAACTCAGAAGCAGCAGGAAAGTAATGACATGACTGTTTTTTCAAACGTTGAGCAGTCTTAAACTTCTAGGGCCGTTTTCATCATATCTATTTCATGAGGAAAAATGTGTATTTTTGATAGTACTCGATGTGATCATATTCTTAACTTTTTACAGTGGTGGCATTTACAGACATGGAAACTGCTTTGACATAGTGTTTCTTTTATTACAGACCTGATTAGTTGGGAGGGAATGGGAATTAGAAATTTTTATAACAAGTACTGGCAGTATCTCATGCCCCCTCCCCCTTTAGATATCATCCACTTTTATTTCTTTTTACTTGAAGTCATTATGTGAGGTGCATGTTATCCACTGAAATAGAAGTACATGAGGCAGTTGGAATTCAGCATTCTTGTGAAGTAATCTGTTTCAGCAAAAAAAGGCTGTGAAGCTTTTAATAAAAAGTAAAGAAAAAAGTTCTGAAAGTTTCTGACTCTGGAAACCCACTTTTTTCTTGTGAAAATTTTACTTCTTGGTGTAATTCTTTAAGGAGGCTGTACTGCGTTTGAAAAAAAATGATGCTGAATGAATACCATGGGATAATACAGAAGCCTTTGTAGGATGTTCACTGACCTACCTAAGAAACCCAAGAGAGATAATCACAACCTTT
Organism: Aegithalos caudatus; assembly: GCA_013389925.1. Classification (NCBI taxonomy): domain Eukaryota; kingdom Metazoa; phylum Chordata; class Aves; order Passeriformes; family Aegithalidae; genus Aegithalos; species Aegithalos caudatus. Next base: position 181,714 of record WEIU01004915.1, on the reverse strand, counting down.
GGTAGTCTACATGTAAATACATTTTGCAAACGATTTTCCATGCAAAAAATGCAAACCAGTTATGTTGTGGAATCTGGACTGTAAAAGAGATGCCTATGTCAGGTAATTTTTGATGAGATCCAGATTTGGAAAAAATAAAATTATGGCATATTGTCCTGGTTTTGAAAGGACAGGTATCTGCCAACAGAAGTTGGAAGTTCCCTTTGAATAAAGAATGTAAACCCCTCTCTCAAATGATTATAATTTTGCAATTAGGAGCACTCAGGCAAAGTTTTGGGAATAGGAATAACAGTCCTTTAATGGGAATACTAAAAATACAAATGTAGTAGTACAGAACATAAAATAAACATGCAAGTAAAACAAACACAGAACCCAGAAAACCCTGACAGGGTCAGGGATGTGACCTGACACCCTGTTGGTCAGGGTGTTAGAAGCAGGCCAGATGAATCCTTCTGGAGTAACAGATGCAGTTCTGTGGAGTAGAGATGGTCCCGAAGAAAGTCCAGTGATGACGAGATTAGTCCAGTCTTCCTCTGGGAATCCAGTGGAAACAGGATGTTCTGTTGTTCCTGTGTCCCCCCTTTTTATCTGGGTAGGAATGCTTGGGTCCCTCCCAGCTGGGCAGAGCATCTCCCAATGGGATGATGTAATGTCTCATGTCATTGGTGAGCGTTAATGGCCCATTATCAGCAAACATCAGTTCTGAAACTCGTGCTTGGCCACCCTATTGTTGGTTAAGTACTCAGCAATTAGTTACCTAGCAACTTAATGGAAAAAATTCAACTAACACAAAAGAAACAATACCCTACCTCCAATACATATTAAATCATTAGGCATCTATACTAGGGTGTAAGGAAGATTTATGGTGCAATGAAATATTGCTTTAACCTAATTTAGAGCTTGACAAGTCTGGTTTTATAGGGTTGAATTATAAGGGATACCTCATTACTTGTGGGGAAAACTTGTTTTATTGTTATTTTTGGCACCCTGGTCTTCTCTTTGTTTGGGCTGTGCTCTGTGGAAGCTGCTTTGGGCAAGATGTCTCAGCTGATCCTTTTTCAAGGGAGCTGTGCAGGATGAAGTCATAATTAAGGGTCACATCCTGGCAGACCTTTCTTACCACCTGTGGTTGCTGATTTCAAGTTAAATGCTTGCAGTCCTCATTGCTCCTCTTAGTCAGAAATGTAGTTTTTCCTAAAAGCACAGAATTGTATTTCATTGTCAGATATTCCTTACTGATAGTGAATATCAGATACTGTATGTAGAGTATCAGTAGTTACAGAAAATTTAGCTACACCAAAATTGCATGTGTGCTGCCATTTTTTAGTCCTCCGTTCCTTTCTTCTGCATGCAGGCCTCTTGGTTGCACAAAGGCATGCTTTGAGCTTAAATGAAGAGGCAATTTATGTGGAGTGTGACCTGGCATTATGGCTTGCAGCAGTAAATAGAGAACATTATAAAAAAAAAAATCCTTTTTCAGTTTAGGAAGTCTATGAAAAATTTGAGGTAGCAAATACTCTTTGGAGATTGCTGACAGTATTCTTACAATGCCGTTTACAGGTTCTTAGTTGAGAAAAAAAACTGGAATCTAAGTTTGTGCGTTCAACTAAACTGAAGAGGAAATTTTACCTGGAAATAGTATTTCTTCATAGGGTAATAGAGAGTTTCTTGTGTACATTGTTTTTCCTGCTGCACTGACATGTAGAGAGATTCATCTTAAGCAAATTGCACACACAAGTAACTACAGCCATGTATGTGTACATACAGGAGCATGTGACGAAGGAAAACCAAACTACAGGCTTTGAGTTCAGACAGTAAATCTTTTGAGGACCTTTTCTCCCCATTTCTGTGAGAAAGAAGTCTCAGCTTCTCCTAATGCTGTGTTACCTGACTCTGTGGCTCCACAAGTGTGCTTTCTGAGGTGGTGTGCCTGCCACACGGGAGGAGTAAGGCATTTGCTGGATGGTTTATGTGCTCAGGTGGAAGTAGCAGAGGAAATGTTTACATTGAGGAGACTCACATATTGAATACTTAAATGACTTACTGGTAAGCACAGCTTCAAAAGTTTAAGGAGAGTCCAGTTGTGGTGAGTGTGCACTATGTTATGCACTTCAACTATAAACCATTTGCTGCATTTTAGTAACTCTGTTGTTTAGTTTTTGCCCCCCCTCTCCCCCCGTTTAGACATTAGTAGCCAAGTGTTTTGCCTTGGTATGTAGCCTTAAGTTGCACTTTTTTTCTGATGTCATCATCAGATCAAATTATTTATAGAATGAGGACATCCTTTTGGACTTCATGTGTAAACAGTCTTAAATATGTGCACAGGCAGAGAGATTCTTCTTTGTTTATCCACACTTGAAGGCTAAACATTAATAAATGCAAACATTAAATAGTGGGTTATTTTCCTGCCTCATTCTTCACTGAAATTTTCCCTTTAAGGTTCAGATTCCTTCTTGATAGGTATTAATGTAATCAAAACCACGTCTGCAGTGCTGGCACATGTGTTTGAGGGTAGGATCTGCTGTCTTCAGGCAATATGGTTTCTCCAGGACTCTTAATTCTGGAATTACTGGTGAGAACTGGAAACATGCCACCAGCTCACCAGAGTACCATTTGAAATTTCCTTGGAGCCAAGTTGTTCTTAGACTTGCCTTATTTCTAAGATATCTCAACAGGCAACAAATCTGTAGTATGGATTTGGGGTTGGTGGGGCGGGATTCTCAATAAAGATCAGAGGCAACTGATGATGTCTCAAATTGTTGGAGCAGAGAGACTCTCCTTTTGCTGTCTCTGCTTTTTGAATATGTTTTGCTGGAGACTGGGAAGTGCCCACCCAAGAGGCTGCGTTCAGCTGGAAGGGGAGATGGAAATGCAAGCTGTAAAATGAGGTTTGAGAAATGTGCATATTGCATAGGTTTTAAAGGTAGCTACTCCTCCCAGGGTAATTTCATTTGTGTGTTTGTTTCAGCTTTCTGGCTTTTGGTTTTTTTTGCCTATTTTAACAAAACTTGAAACATCATTGCAGCCAATGACAGCAAGGTTTGCAAATCAAAACCAAATCTGAGCATAGCACTACACTTGAGTGAACTGTGCTAATCTAAGACAAGCTTCTGTTTCCTGCTTGGAGTTTCTACCCCATACTCTTGTTTGGCACATGTATAGTACCGTGTGCTGACAGGCACCTTTGAGGCACAGATCAGTTAAAGAAGTGTCTGTGGTGGCAACTGCTTCAAGCTCTGTATTTCATGTGCTTATTGGCTACCTACCTGTGGTTAGGAAGTAGGTGTTTGAAGTCATGCAGGCTAGAGAGAAGTCCTACATTTCTGAATTAACACCCATAATGGAGTAGTGTCAGGTCCTTTTTGTGTTCTTATGATTAGACAAAAAGCTTAATCTGCCAATGAAAGTATTTCCCATAAGAAGTCAGAGTGCAAAGCAGTGTGTGAGCAGAATATTTTAGGCAGTGAATATGTTGAACTCATAGAGTCCTGAATAGCCCAGTGCTGCGGTTTGCATAAAAACAGCCCCTTAAAGACCCTGTGGTCTCATGTTCTATCAGCAGCTCTATGACTGACTTTCACTTTCCCTACAGTATGAGAAGAGATAGAGAATTTGCCATCAGTTTTCTCTCTCTGCATTTTTCCAGACAGTTTGGCCTCAACAATTTGTACAGCCTCCCTCTTGTCTGCGTGGGAGAGTACAGATTGCTGCTGGAGGAGAGATTAACATTCATTTGTTCTCTCCCTGCTTGCTTTTCCATCCTGTAGGCATGGGAGACTTACGAATGTTCTGCTCCTTTGGGGTGTGTTTCTTCTCACTGCCCTGATGGGAAGACCACAGAGACATCGGTAAGGTTGTGCAAGTTTCACACTACTGATTAAGTAGGCATATGAGGAAATCAAATGCAGTGTTTCCCTAGAAGAGGTCAGAGCGGAAGATGGAAGGACTGGCATTAGCCTTAGGTTGCTTGCTTGCTCAGATATATCCTTTTCCAGAGTCTGTGCACCTTGAGGGCTTCACGCAAAGTCTGCCTCCTCACATGGGTCTTCCATGAAAAATGTGTTTTGACACACTTTGAAGAGTCTGTTCCAAGAAGAGATACTTGCTTCTTTGATCTTTACTCTCTGTTTTAATGTTACAGGTAGAGCGAAAAAAATATGATGAGGAAAGAAATGATGGGAGGGGTTTGGAGGTTTTTTTGGGTTTTTTTAAGGAAAGTTTTTTCTGAAGTGAAAGCTGAAGTTGATACTGTATAGACATCTACAGTATCCATACATAGCAATGGTTAGTAACACTCAAATGTAACGTGAGTAGTTTTACTTTCACTTTGTGGCATTGTGAGGGACAAGGAAGGGTTTTGCAAACACATCTTTCTGAATCACTCTGCTGCAAGGGGAGCTCTCAGCTGCTGTTGTCCTTTGGTACCTATTTACCCTCCTAGGAGTCAGGTACCATGGAGGGTACACACCACAAGGAGTGATGTATCTGCTTGCTCCTGCTCCCTTCTGCATGACACCAGCCTGCCTGTGCAGGAGCAGCAATGGCCTTGTTCCCAACATCTCCTGCTGCTGCTGAATTAAGGGATCTCTCTCAAGTAAGAGCCAGATATTCTTTCTCCTGCTGCTCCCCATTCTAAATGGGGAGTGATTGATAGTCAGCATTTACTAATGTAGCACTGTGGAAGGTTTGTTCTCAAAGAAATGGAGTTGGGAGGTCTTGCTCCTTCTTCAGTGTAGTTCCTACAGGAGAGAGCGTGGTCAGCCTTTTCCCATCATTTCCAGCGCTAGCCACTGCCTGTGGAATGCAATGAGCCAAGGGCCACTGCCACTGGCCGGGAGGCAATGGAGCTGCCAGCATGGACAGCAGTTGTGAGAATTGCGGAACTTGGGGAGTCTTACAAGTGGGCAACCAGCCCCTTGCATGAGGTGGTGGAAGAGTATAAATGTGGTAATTTTTGGGAAGTTGTTACAGTGAGTATTTTACCTGGGGTAGCATGTGTATTGCTTACAGCGGCAGGGAGTTTCTACAGAGCTTGTTTGAACTTCTGAAAGGATGTTGTTAACAGGCATCAAGTGGGGTGAGGTCAGTACAAGAAGAACAAAACCTCCCATTCAGTTAAAAGCAGGGAAAGGGAAATACTGCCGTGTGGGATGACTTCAGGCTAAACTGGTCCGTGCAGTAATTTGTGCAGCTCTCAAGAAATGTACTATGGGTTTGAGCTTCCCAGCTCAGACAGGTCTATGTTCATGTTCCAGGCTTTGGGAAAGCAGGAACGTCACCATCTGTGTCCTACTTCATTTGAAAAAGAAAATTTAAAAAAATCTTGAATGCCAGCCATCTGCTGATTTTGCATCCAAACTTTATCTTGGTATCTGGGGGCAGTGGAGGAAGATAGTTTCTTAGTGGAGAGGCACTGTTCAGAGAGAAAGAGCTGCTTGTACCTGGGGTATTCCTGGATCCAGAAACCATCAGAGGAGCATGTGCACAATGGCTTAGCATCTCAGTCCAGCCACTTTCTGTAGTACCAAAACAGTCTGGCCTAGAGAAAGTGAATCTGAGTCCCATCTTGCCTTCCTGCAACACTTGGATTATTAAGAGGAGATTTGAGCATTACTGTGAAGTGGATGCCCAGTGATGGATGGTTAAGAGCCACCATATTGATGTTTGACACAAAAAGATAAGTCACTTTTTCCTTGTAGCCTGGTCATTGGGCATAACATTGTTTCAGAAATACACTGGGTTGTGGTTTTCTACATGCAGCCTATGAAAATAGGCCCACAGTCTCAGTGGGAACTGAGTGAGACTATGGACTCTTGGCTGGACACAGAGCAAGAGCAGACTTGCTTGTCTTAAATTCTTACAACAGATCTTCCCCAGCAAATGCCCACTAATTTCGATTTGGTTATGAAGGCACTTTTTCTGATGTCAGCATGTCATTTTCCATGTTGTATTCTCCTCTAGAGCAACTGAGTGCTGCGTCTGTCCTGATGGCTCTGTATGAATCTGAACACAAGGCAGTAGAGAGTTTAAAAAAATCCATTAATTAAAATATTTACATTGGAAGCTGCAAACCATTTACTCTTTGAATAAAACAAACTTCCTCATTGTTCTTGTATGATTGCTACAGTTGCACTGAAAATAGCCAGGAAGAGGTTGTGCTCTGAGGAATTTTACTGGGTTGGCAGAGTATGAATAGCAAGGTAGGGATACTGAAGTGGGCTTTTGGTCAGTGGCTCTCTTTTGTTCAAATCTTTCTGTAACATGGACAGAAGATCTCTTCTTCCTAAGGAAAAACCCAAAAATCTAACCAAACAAATTTAAAAGAAAAAACAAACCCCATAGTGGTGTAACTGTGTTGTGATATTATTCTGATAATGCAAAAAAAAAAATTAACAATCATCAGTAGAATCTGAGAAAATGGTATTTGCAGGATGAAAGGTTTATTTTTTAGCACCGAGTATGTCCTAGTGTACACGTAGAGGAAAAAGGAAGCACCCCAGAGCTGGCAGTTTTGACCCTGGCTGGGGACCCCCATGCCGTCATCCCCATTTTGCTGGTGGTGAAGGATATGACCATGTCACCTCTCTGTGGCACTGAGCACCTGTGGGTTCCTGCTGGGCTCTTTTGGCATCATGACTGCAGCTGTTAGGTGTTGAAAGAAAACCAAGTGAGGGTGCACCTGTGTTTTTTACTTTAGGCACAGGGATACCTTTTGGAACATCACTACAGGAGGGGTAGGCAAACATGAAAACTGTTTGCTTCACATTCTTTAATTCCCTCTGTATCTCCCCCCAGATAACCGGATTGAAAAATTAAACATTGTTTGTTTAGTTTTTTAATAGTATTCTCTTGTGTGCCATTTCACCATTGCACATTTCTGACCTTTTCCACTCTGGCACTGGACTAACAGGCTTCTGGAACTTGTGACCAGGACACTGGAAGGGCTTAAAGAGTGTGAAGGGATTACTTTGCTTGGTTTTTTAGGTCCTTGATTCACACTTCTTACTCTAGGCAGACTCAGAGCTCTTCAGGTTGCCAAATGGGAGGTCTCTCTTCTGCCCTATTGACTCATGGACTAGCAGGGTTGCAGGTCATGTCGTCTCTTCTTAATAGTGCCATGGCAAAGCATTTGTTCAAGCCTGAGTCTATCCATACTGTAAATTTTATTGACAATTTCAAGGTTGCAAATTTGTTGGTTGGGTGTGTGGTGTTCTTTCGTCTGGTCCCAAGTATGCCAGACTGTGTCATGTTTACCTATATTATAAAAACACCTTGGTTGCTTTGAAAGGTTGGTCTGTAAAGGTGTTAGGAAATTAAATGTACTTGTTCAGGGTAGGTATCATTTAAACTTGAGCATGAGAGTTTTGTTCCATCTGTTTCTTGCATGCTTTACTGTTTTTTGAGAGAAGCTGCATGCTGACAGTTTCCTGGAGATAAAAAGTGCTGCTTACCCAGGTTTGATGGACTGATGGAAAATTGTCTCCACGATGTATAAAACCGCTGGGATTATTTGTAGCCATTACCACTGGTCTCATTTTACAACCATTCACATTATGTAATTTGATGCTCATTTAATTTAATGAGAGGATGCTGCAGACTTACTTATGACTCTGCAGGACAACCTGTACACTTTGGCCACCTCTGTTAGCCCTGCCAAAGGAGGAAGAGTGTGTTTCTTACAGGACAAGTTACGACATCTTTAATACTTCTATTATCCATGCTTCCCAGATTGCTGCAAATGGGAGGGTGACTTGTCTGGGGTGTAGATGATATTGGAATGACAGGAGAAGTTTAACTTTTTTTTTTCTTGAACTGCTTATTAGACTTCTGTTGCAAGGTTATGAGGAGTTATTAATGGGCTTTTCCTTTTGTTGCAGATGGAATTTCATGACTTGATGTATTTTGAATAGGATGAAGAGATGTGTCTGATAAGGTAAGAGAGAGGGTAAGATAAACATGTTCCTACACAAAACTGTCACACTAGCAGGTTTTTTGGGTTGAGAATTTTTTTTTTTCCTCTGGCAGAAGTAATTGTGGTAATTATTTTTAATTTAAATCTGCCTCTAAGCCTCTCAGCAGAGACCATATCTGTTCTTGACAGCTTCTAACCAGTTCTTTCTCATGGTGAACTGATGTACAAAGGCCAGAAGACAAAAAGTGATGCCCTTGCAGGCACAGGGGTTAGCAAGATAGTCATGCTATTATTTTAGAGCTTTTTTTTTTTTTTAAGTAACAGTGGATGTAGAGTTTTTCTTTAGTTTTGAGATACTGCCTCCCTCCACATCCCCACCCCAGATATTTAACAGTTCAGAAGATCTTCTACCTGTTGTAACTTCTACACTTTAAAACTTGTTTTTCTTTTTGCAGTATTTTCAAATTTGGACTGGTTTTTATTAGGACAGAGCGTATATGAGAAGAAATGCTCTAGGTTTGAGTTTGAAATTTATATTTGCTGTCACTAATGTGCTGAAGGAACTTTTAAAATTTATCTTCTAACTGTGTTTTTAAAAGGTGGTGTTTGGGTGGATACTTTTTTTCCTTTTGGTTTCTACTTCAGAGATTTCCACTGTTAGAGAGGAATAGATGTCTCTAAAACTCTCAGAAGTTGGGAGAACTATTCAAACAGCAAACAGCCAAGCACAAAAGTAGTATTACCTAGGGATTGTCATTGTCTTTCAATGTACAATCCACACTGCAACTATCCAGCGCTATCACTTGTCTGTTTCCTTTTTGTTTCCCCCTTCTTCCCAAGTTCTATACCATTTACAGACTTCAAAAATCTCTATTGTTCTTTTTGACTCTTGGTTGGAAAATGTCATAGAAACAGCCAAATGCATGATGCCATTGTATTTGGATCAGAACTAAATTACTTTTTCCTTGGATTCAGACATTTCACTCTTGTAGATGCTCTTGAGTTTTTTTGGTTTGTCAAGGTTTTTTTGTTCTTTTTTCATTAAGTTTTATTTTTCAAGCAGAGTAAGCCTTTGGAGGGTGGCTGCTCAAGCAAGAACTGAAAATATTGAATGACTCTTGGCACTGTATGGTGTATGCAAGGATCAAAGACTTGGTGGCTGTCTGGTGGTGTTTTTTTGCAAGCGTTAGACATTTTGTCCATTCAAATCACCCTCTTTCATACCACTATTGGATCATGTTATGAACGTTTTATCTAAGGGCTTGCTCTACATGAAGGTGGTCTTGTATGTGTATGGTTGGTAAAACACAATTCTTCAGGTGAGAGGGCTTGCAGTGTGCAGCACTGTTACACAAAGCGCCTTGCATGCATTCCTTGTTTGTTATGTAAACAAGCTGCTTCGCTTGCACGTGTTCCAACCAGTCCTCCTATACTCCAATAATGGGTAATTAAAATTGTTTTCAGGACTTCTTAGAGTTTTCAGCCTACATGCACTGGCACCCCTCTGCACCACCCCATTGCACCGTGCCAGCGTCACTGCTGTGTCTGGAGACTGAGTGGTGCCTACTGTGGCACTGCCACCAGTGTGTGTGTGCTCTTGTTGAAAAGAAGCGCAGCCAGAATGAACAGGTAGAAGTGCTCATGTTCAGGCTGATTTGTTCGGATTCAGTTCACTGAGAAGTCTGTTTGTCCAGTGTCGAAGCAATGCTGGGGACTTCGGTATGTGTCAGCAGTGGGGACAGGACAATTTGGTGAGACAACAATTTAGTCATTCAGCTGCTGGTATTTCCTGAAGACATTATTTTCACATATTATATATGTACTATATAGTGTACATATATGACACTGCTTAATTTTATGTACTGCTCTCTTCTGTGGACTAAATATTGACAAATCTGTGTGGTATGGCATGGGCAGCTCTTGTAGCACAGCAGCTGATTGCTGCTGTACTGTCTCTCCCAGTGCAAGTTTACTCTCCCCCTGTTTTGTAAAACAAGCACTGAGGAGGCTCTGTTTCTAGCAAGTTCTGCAACTTGAGGCCAAGACACCTCACACCTCTTCTCACCACTGCTTATTGCTAGCCCTGGGCATGCGCAAATTTTAAGGTGGATTCAAGTGACTGGACTGGCATTAAAATGAGATTTTGTCATGAAGTAGCACCTTCCACTGGCTGTCGTCTTTCACCTCTAAAAGGAAATATTTTGTCCTCCTTTTGTTTGATACCTTCTCAGTGTAAAATTCAGTTCTGAGCTAGGAATGGGTGTATCTTGCTCTCCTTTCTCTGAGAGGGCTTTGTTTAACCTTTCCCCAGCAGCCTGGGCTGGAGAAATCCTACTGTCCCACTCCTGATCCTCCTGTGTTGCAAGAAGTGTCTGTCCTGGTCATGTTCCTTTTCAAGGCTGCAGGTGTCACTCATTATTTTCAACTCAACTTTCAACTAACTTTAGTAACTACTAAAGATGCCATCAGTGCTACTTCCTTTATTTAATTTTTTAACCTTCTGCTTTCTTTCTGAATTCCCTCTTCTCATTTACATTTACGTTTTCATCCTTCCACATAGTTGTCTGGATTTAGTGTCCCCAAACATGGATTCTGCCCAAATGTACCCTCAGGTCTTGATTGTGCTGCCTATCAATGTTTTTCCTTGGTTGTTTAGTTTTCATGGATATTTCCTGACCCCCTGACCCATTCCCTTCAGTTTCTTCTTCTGGAGGAGTCAGTCTGAAGCACTCCCAGATTTCTTGCTGTCTTTGCAATTAAAGAGGTTTAGGTCCCATTTAAAACAACAATAGATGGTCCAGTCTCTGCAGAAATAATCTTGTTTTAATACTAGCCATGGTGACTTCCTTGTAATGGCTGGCTTTTGGCATCTGTTCTACTGATTACATGATGGGGTAGAATAAAAATAATAGCTCTTTTGATATTCCTGAAGCCTAGTGATGAAATTATGAGACTTGGCAAGCTTGCAGCAATGTTGATAGGTGCCAGACCTCTCACTCAATATTCTCTTTTTGTTCCCCCATATTTCCCTGTGCCTTTATCTTGCTTCCTTCCAAGCAACCCGGAGCCCTTGTGAATTGCAAGTCCAGTTTAGCATGAGGTCTGCCTGATAGCTCATAAATACAAAATCATTCTGTAAGGTCCAATCTATTTTCAGAGGTACACTTATGAGATAAAAATTACTTTGATTGCTGAAACAGCACTGTGTTATTTTTGAAAGGAAATGACAAGGAAGTAACTCAGGCCTATTTTCATCCACTGTTAGCTTAGACCTGACAAATGGTGTCTGCAAGGTCTCTTGTCTTAACTGTTCCAAATTAGGTTGCCAATTAATACTGACTATCTAAAAAGCACTAGGTTGATGTATATTCTAATATTATTAGCTGTTACTGCCTTTCAGAATAATAATCTGTTTTGCAAACATTTTCTGGTTGTTCTTTTCTAATGAGTCTTAGCAGTGAAACCCCCGATTTTACATATGCAGAACCACACTTGTAACTCGTTGAAGTGTTTATGTGGGTTTTGGGTTTTGTTTTGTTTTGTTTTTTTTTTCATTTTGGGTGTGTTTGTCTTGTTTACAGGGAGTAACGCTTGAATTTGATGAGACCAAATAGAGACAAAGTCCAGGAATTACTTCTATCCAAACTGGTACATCGTGGCTTTTTCTTATGTTAGTGCAGGTCAGCACAAAACTCTTTCATCACTGCTAGATGAATTTTAATAATTTCCTTTAACATTGCCAGTGAGTACTTTTGTCTCTACAGAAGCCATCTTAGGAAAACTTTCATGGTAAGAAAGGTAATTTGAATAAAATGGTAACAGGTAATTTGAGTTTCTTTTCTTGTATTATTTAGCTGTTATGCCACAATATGTGGAAAGTACCTGGAAAGCACAAGGAGAAAAATGGGAAATCTCATGCATGAGGAAAAGCCTCTAGATAAGAGTGTGTAGGGGGAGAATATGTACGTAAATGTAGACATCAAGGTAAGTGCTTTTTCCTTTTCTTTTTCTTCCAGAAAATTTGAATATTTGCACAATCTGATGTTGCAAGTTTTAAATGCTTAACACTTGTAAAAGAATAAATTACTTCAGTGCTTGAATTTGTAGATAACTGTCAGCTTCAAAGGATCAAGAGATGGAAGGAATGTCTGGAGAACTCAGGTAGCAGGCAGAATATAGAAATGAGGAGAGTATATCCAGCTAATATAAGAGAGACCTAGATGTAATTTAATATATGAATTAAGACTAATTATGTTACAAAAAACAGATTTCTGTGGTTCTGCTTTTAGTGTAAATGTAGGATACTCACTTCCCCTTCCACATCTCTTGTCACGTTGGGTTTCCCAAACTGCTTGTTAAAAGAACTGTGTTGCTTCTGTAAAAATTAAGAATGAAAGTTCACCTATTTAGCACTTTTCCAACTACCCTTACAAAAAGGACTACCTTTGGCTTTGGAATATCCTTGTTGTGAGCTGGCTGGCTCTGTAAGATATAAGTAACTTTACACTCTTGACTAAGCAATTAAGAGAAACTGAAATCAGTACTGTAAAGTACATATTAAAGCTATAAGGATCAGATGGAAAGAGCCATTTAGCTTCTGCTTGAGAAGTGGACTGATCTGAACTTCCCCTTGGAACATATAAAGCACAAAGATGAGGGGTAATTGAGGTGTTGTAGTCTGGGGTGCTTGTTGCCTCTTTCACTCCACCAGGGCAGGGTACTAAACCTGGCCAGAACCACTGGCTTAGACTTCTCCCTAGGGTTATTTTTTCTGACCAACATCCTCTGGGCTTCAGGGGAGCATGGGCACAGGGGGAGTGCCAGGGCAGCTCCTGGGGGTTGCAGCTGCCCCTTCAGGGTGGGCACCCACTGGAGCAGGACTGTGGTGTGATGGGAGCATCAGTGCTGGTGCTAATCCCTGAGCCCACCACCCTGGCTGGACACACCAACCTTTCATCCTTCCTTGGTGTTGGTGGTGTGACTGCAGCTGGGAGATGGGGAGTGGGGAGCGGGTGACCCTCCCTCTGATGAGCACACAGGGTACCAGCTCTATGGCTGTGGACTGACTGGCTGCCAATTTCAGTGATTGAAAATAGTGCTGGCAGCCAGAAACTTCCAACTGCAGCTCTGCTAATGACTGGTGTTGTGGTTTTGGGCAACTCCCTTGGTTGTCTTTGAGTCAGCTCCCCTTTCAGTAAGAAGAGGATGATACTTACTGTTGAAGTGATTAATTATTGTTCTTCAGATGTCCAAGTCCTGCCATGTATTCTTACCCTTGGTATGGAGAACCTTCTCTGCTTTTGTTAAGCCTGGCTCCAAGAACATGACAGATTGTAGAGACTGTTTTGTTTTGTTTTGTTTTGTTTTGTTTTGTTTTGTTTTGTTTCTTCCTTTTTTTCCTGTTAATTTAGGAAATGGATCTGATTGACTCTCAGCACCAAAATGCCAACCACTACTGCCAATATTTAAATCTCTTCCTCTTTTCCTTTCTTTCTGCATCTCCCTCTTGATTGTCCATTCTTCATATCAAACCTTTCCTAAATGAAAGACAGGGTGCCAGATAGGGCTAAAAGGAAAATTTTAGTTGAGGTTCCTAGCAGTGAGGTTAAGGGTTTGCTACTTGGTGTAGTGAGATAGAGAAATGTTCTGCTTTTTCTCTGAAACCCATTCCATGTGAAGGTTGTGCAGTTTCCAAGCTCAGACTTGGCTGCTAACTTCAGACATGCTAGTAACTTGCTGGGTTTTAAAAATATATATAAAATAAGCAAGTCTAAAAATAATATTTGGGGGAGTGGCTGAATGAAAAATTGCAAAATTCACATATGATATTAAATTTAACTTAACCTCCCCCTAGATATTTAAATTAAAGTATTAGGTAAGATACCCAAACAGAGTTCAGATAACACCAAAAGCTAGTTTGCTGTTAATCTGCCACAAAAAAGGTGTTGTTTAGGCTCATGAGTGACCTCCAGCTGCAGATGGTTACTTCCTGCTCCAGGTGTTGAAGGGGCTGAGACCGCTCCCTGTTCCACCCATTTGGGTGGTGGGGCTGTAAGGAGCAGGCAGCTGTCAGTACTTGTGCTGGGTGCCTGTCTGCAGCCCAGGCAGCCAAGCACACTGGGTCCCCAAACAGAGTCCCCTCTGTTTACTTTCTAGTGGCCCTCCTGATACTCAGATAGTGTCCAGGGCTCTGGTGACTTGTGGACTTCATAAACCCCAAGGAATGTGCTTTAGTTTTAGAAAACATAGTCTTTGAAGTACATTCAAAAGCTTCTGTCTCCAAAATGAGTATCTGCTGTCTGTTCATTCTGTCCTGCTAGAGCAGATCATGACCTCTCACTCAGTAATTTCTATAGTGAGTCAATAACTTCTGGTGCTACCTTACAGAGATATCCTTTCCTGACTATAAATGACAGTAGGAGGCTTGTCCCATTTTTGTTTGTCTTTATCCATGGAGAGATGCAATATAGTACATGGATGTAGCATAATGCACAGTGCTTTTGTTAAATACAAGTTGCTATCAGGAGAGAGACATAGATGGATATCATAAACTTTGTTTCTCAAACCTGCCATTTCCGTACTCAGAAATCACTTCACGTTCCTCGTTAATCCATACAAAATTTTGAATTCGGCAGCACCAATTAACATTAGGTAAAGCAGAAGAAAAGTAGACTGCTGTCTGTCCTGGAGCTCTGGCAAAAGCCTTGAATACCCTGAATTGAGGCCTTGGAGCATTTCAAAGACAAATTAACTTTGATTTGAATATTTTAATGGTGTGTAGGGAGCAGCAGGTGCTTCAGAAGAGTTGTGATCCAAGAGCCATACTTGTTGGGGTTACCTGAATGCAGAGGTCTGTATTTGTGAATGGATAGCACTGCTGCAGTGGGAAAGATGCAAATGCCAAAGGAACTGCACAAGATTTTAGTCAGATGGATAAGACAGAAAGCGGTTCTTGGAGAAACTACATTTAGCAAGCTTGCTGTCAATGAGTTTCTGAGCATACTACGCATCATATCAATCAACTAATTATGTACAGTCAGGCAGAGAAGATTAATTCTGAATTCTTCAAAACCCTTTCGTCTGACCAGAAGCATCTTTTGGGGGCCTAGCTTTGGCAAATGTATTCATCTTCTGAGTAAATTTTAGTAGAGACATTTAGCCATTTTGTTGGTAAGTTACTGATAACCATTATCCTCTTGGATAAGCCAAATATGCAGACTGTTTAAACTCTTGATATAAGATGTATTCTCTGAATATTTCACTGTTCTTGTGGTATTTTCTTTGCCAGAGAATAGACAGAAATGCATGTTGCCCTTGTTGTTACTGTTTTTTAGATAGCACTCTCCTTCCTTGCCTTGCCTTATACGGAATAATACTCTTATCTGTCCAGAGGTTATGCTTCCTCACTTAACTGCAGATTTGTGCAGGAAATTTAGTGTCTAGATGGGCTCTGCTGTAACCCCCAGTCATTTTTTTACAGGATTGCTGCCTTCCCAAATGCAGTTCCCCAAGGGTATCTCTTGGAGTTATTTCTTTTAATTCCTAGAAGTTTGTAATTTTGTGTTATGGCTGTATTAAAACCAGCTGGTGCTCTGACAAACTATACCTAGCTAAAAGTATACTTTACCAGAAAGTAGCCATACTAGTTTTTTGCTTACTATTGCTTCAGCTTTCATGTTCTGTACAGAAGACAGGTATTGGTTTCATATTTTCTTTCTGATCCCTGGTAATGGCAATGGACAGTATCCCATCAGGCCCTCAAAATACAAAAAAAAAAAGTTATAAGAGGAAGTACATGGTGTCATTACATATAACTCAGGATTTTGTGTCATTGAACTTCTTGTACTCTGCAGTTTAGGTTTGTGTGAACATAATTACAGCTTTGAATTCTTTCTTTTAAATATCGCATGTATGTGGGGGAGTAGTTGTTTTGTTTTTGCAAAGTAGCTTTTTTCCAGACAATTGCATTCATACCACTTGTGTACTTTTTTGAAGGTTAAATTTAATATTGATAGGGTTTTTTGGTCTAGTTTTTATGTGAGATTAAGTACCAGACAGTTGCACATTTACCATCAGCTAATAGTCAAAACGTACAGTCTCACAAAGACTTGGCTAAAACTAAATGAATAACTCTCAATTTCCTGTGGGTGTGGGGTTTTGTGTGTGTGCACTGCCTACCAATAAGGAATGGAGCAGCTTTCTTCTGAGATAGCTATGCTGCCAACTTTTATACTGCTGAAGTAATTTTGTTAAACAGGAGGAAAAAAAAGTTCATAAATTGTCAAAAGGAATTTGACTGCAAAGTGTGCCAGCAGGGTTGGGTCGGTTTTTCCTCCTCCATTTTATCAGGAATAAAGTACGCTTGTTGCTTTTGTATTTTATTGGCCTTTTGCTTTCAAATGGTGAGCCTTAGCAGTATACTGCTTTCAGTATACTGATTTATTTCAACAGTTGCCTGTGAGTGTAGTATTTGAACACACCTCATGGAGATTAAAAAGGTCAAGACTTATATCCATAGAGATGTGGTACACAGCCTCATTTTGGGCATTGCACTGTGAAGTGACTCAAGTGATGGCCTTAGGGCAGTGTGGGAAGGCAATGGGGATTTGAGTGATGGTACCCTCCCACCAAAGCCATTTTCTGCTGGTCAGGGAATGCTTGGTTTGGTTTGTCTGTTACAGGCTCAGATGAATTTTACCTCTAACATATACTAGTGTTGTCACTTTGATCCTGTGCATTGTGATATTCTAATAATGGCATGCTATTTCTTTTACAAAGAAGAAATGTGCACTCTTTGGCCCTTACCCTAGTCTGCGCTGTTAAAAGACAGAGAAATTAGTAGACCTGACTGTGTCCCACTTAAACTTCCTCTGAATTTCTTGAGTAGACAACTTGGAAGAACCAATTATCTCTGTCCTTTTTCTCTCTGCTTTCTTCTCCTGACTTGCAGCTTAAACTATCATCCCCTTTAGTAGCCTTAAGAGAGATAGATGATGAAGTCTTCATTAGAATTATTCTCTGAAAATGAATTAGTTACACCATCAATCCCACTAACAAAGCTCAGTGGAAGTAGAGCTTTTTGACGCCATGCCAAGAGGGATATCCAATAAGCTTTTACTGATTGAAAAACATGCTTTGGATATACCTGTGCAGTTTGCTGTGTAACTTTTTGGATGGCCCATGCTGCCTAGAAAACATGGCATTTCTACCAAGAGGAATTGTTGGAGAACTCTCTAGGGATGTCTGCATTATCTCTCTAGCAATTGTTAAATGTGTGCTCCGTGTGTCACTGACTCAGGGAGCAGCTGTTGTTCCTCAGTTCTGGTTTGAGGGTCGGAGCCAGATGAGTGTGTGTTCTTGCTTCAGTTTTCAGACATGGTGTGAGGGAATAAAAGGAATAAGACAGAATGCTCTGAATAACCCTGATGAAGACTGAGTCTTGAAATGATTTGTAGCTCTGATTACTTAACACACAAAAGGAGGTGAAAACTCTTATTTAATGTAGACTTCAGCAGGATCAGTAGTTAAGGATCATCTGTAGGATGATTGGAGGTTGGGACACTGGTGTCTGGTGAGACCTGGTATTGCGTGAGATTTAAGTGAAAGTAGGAATGGCTGTTCAGCAAAACCATAAGTGATAGTGGTTAATACAAGCCATTCTCTTACATTATTAATGTGCTTTTATTAAAACAAGAAAGTTGAGTGTATGGCCAGATGTTGATGGATCCTGGTGCAAGAATCAAAGCAAGCAAGACTCTTTAGACACTAGTGAGTCACATACAGTTTGGAGATCCTGCACTGTCATGCAAGGCAAATTCACATTTGCATAGGCTGCCTTTTTTCATGCATGGCTTTGGTTTTCACTACTGATTAAATCTTAAATTATTTCCTCATGTTTTTAGCTGTTGATTTAATATTAAAGTGTTACTAATTTTCTGATTGCTTGTCCTCTTTGAGACGTCCTCTTATTAAAGAAATACACTTACTTATGCGTAGAATAGCACCTGAAGAGAGTTGAAGGTGAGAGATAGCCCTTCTATGTTACTTTTTCACTGTTTAAAACAAATTGAGACTTATGTGATCTTTACTAGCAGTCTCTTGCTGATCCAGGGAAATAATTTTTAAAGACCGGGTCCTGAGAGTATTCTTTCCATTTGGCAGGGGTCAACATGAGCTTTTCATGTTCAGGCGGTGTGGCTGGGACATAGAAACACAACCATACAGATAGCTGTAGGTGGGAATGTGGTTTGTATAAATAGTTTCCTTAACAGATGATTTTTTTCCTTAATCATTTAATCACTTAATTTCAGGAAGTCTTTGTGGGAAGCGAATGTCTGGGAAGGTCTGCCAGACTCCTACATAGGTGTGGCAATAGAGAAAGAAAGGGACTATGACATCTGATATTGGATGCCAGGCAGGAAGTGCTGGAGCAAGGGTTAGCCAGCTGAAATACAGATTTTGAGGAGGCAGGACATGAGGATCTCTGGTGGTTAGCCCAACAGCAAGTCACTTTAGCCTTAGAGTTTTCACCTGTATGAGACAATTTATGATACAAGCTCAGAAGTACTGTGAAAGTACTAAATTAATGCTTTCAGTGGAAGATCACAGGATGCTTTGAAGAAAGCTTTACAAAAGTGCGCAATGTTCTTACACACAAACTATTTGGTATTAATAGTATCTCTTAAATGACAAGGAAAATGAAATGTGCCAGATTTGTGAAGCTGGAGAAATGTTTTCTCGTTATTTTGAAAGAGATAGAAAGTGCAGATGGGGAAGGGAGGATTGAAACCTAGGTTTGGAGCAAAAAGTCCTATAGGCTGTCATCAAGGATGTGGTTTGGAAATCCTTCATTTTGTTACCTTGTGTCTGTCAATTGTCTTTGTAGGTGGCTGAGCATATTTCTGAGCAGGTTGAGAAGGGAGGAGGGTATTCACCAGTGCAGAGTAGCGCAGGGCAGAGGAAGCTGCTGTGCAAACTCTATTTGAAGATGTGGCAAAGCAGGAACTACTGTAGTCCTTTTCTTAAATAGGAAGTACATGAAGCCACAAAAGGCAAGTGACTGGCTGGAGCCTATAATAGAAATATAAAGTTGCAAGAAGTAGTCTTTCAGCCTGCTTTGGTGTTTGGATAATACTTCAAATGCTGAAAAATAGGCCGATTTGCAACCTGCCTGCAGAGTAACAATTGGCAGCATTTTAACCTGCATGTCCACAGTATGATTGTGCTTTCATCAAATTGCAGAATGTTGTGGGTTGGACCTTAGGGATCATCTTGTTTCAACTCCCCTGCCATGGGCATGGACACCTCCCACTAGACCAGGTTGCTCAGAAGTCTGTCCAACCTGGCCTTGAACACTTCCAGGGATGGAACAACTTCTCTGGGCAACCTGTTCCAGTGCCTCACCACCCTCACAGGAAAGAATTTCTTCCTGAAGTGTAGTGATGCCCTTATCCATGCTGCTTGGTGTCACTGAGATGAAGGGGCTCTTCATAGTGGGGGGATCATTGCCGCCCTGTCTTCAGCTTCAGAGTGTCTCTGTCCTGCCCATGCTCCAGTTCTCCTCTGCCACAGGCTTGATGTGGGTTTACAAAAATGGTTTGGTTTCTTGAAACCAGCTCACAGAGAATGGGAAAGATTCCCATTGTCTCAGATGGCTGAAGCTTCTTGCTGTATTTCAGCTGAGTTGTTAACAGTGAGGTGTGACCTTTCTGTGAGCAGGTGAGAAGTGAAAGTTCTGCCTTTCCCTTGCCTGGATACTAGCATACTCAGAAATGAGGAAATAGCTTTAACTTTGTGATGGAGGCTAAAACACTAAAAAAAACCCAAACCCACTTATACAGAGAAGTGAGTCCTCAGCTTGGTTATTTAGGAACAAGTACATGATGGTCAGGGTGTGTTCTCCTGATGGACAAGTTGGCCATTGTTTGTTAGGTATGGCAAATGAAACATTTTTAAATGAGCTGTGATATGTTCTAATATCCTAGGGAAGGCTTTGTGGCTAGTGATTAATTCTGGTAATTAATTCTGCTGTTGGGCTAGTGTTCAACAAATGGTTGCACAGGTTTTACTTAGGCAACACTAACATGAAGAGCTGTGTTGAAATTTCTTTGACCTTTGTTAAAAAGTTAAAGCCCTGTTAAAGTTTAGCCTGGGAGAATACCTTTAGCTCTACATTATATTCCTGTTCTGGGAATAAATCCATATGAGAAAAACAGCACCGAGCACTTGGGTCTGGCATCTATACCCTTCTTTTAAAGGGGATCCTCTCATACAAGCTGTAACATCAGCTGACCTCACCTCTGAGTATGCTGTGACGATAGGTTCAGATTCTTCTACCCCTGCTCCCCATCATTCTTCTGTTCCAGCACACCACTGCAATGCTGGTGCCATTTGTCTAAAAGATAAAGTGCTATTACTCTAAAAAAGCAAAAGTAGTACAATTGAACTGCTACTTTTGTCTATAAATATTACTGCTATGTAATAATGATGATAGGAATTCTCCTTTGTGGGCTGAAAGCAGAAGCAGCGCTACGTTCTGACTCAAGTTCAACCACAGGGTTTTTTTTTTAATAGTCATTAAATGCCTTATTGTATTTAAAAAATCAAAACAAGTATTTTTGTTTTGGAAGAGTGAGTATCTGATATGACAGCATAGAACAAAAGTTTATTATGCATATACAGTTGAAATAAGTTAACTGGTTTAAACTGTATTGTGGAAGCAGTGCTTCTGCATTTGAAAAAGTTTCATGACTTCATATAACCATATCAACATGTTTCCATAGTTAATTTCCAGCCTACAATTGTATTATCCCTTGTCTAATGGAACATCATAATAGTAAGTAAACTAATAACCCTAATGTTAATGTTGCTGATGCTTTATTAGATACTACATAAAGAAAAAAAACAACAACAACCAAACACCAAAACAACAAACTGCAATCCTACACTGACTTAACCAGGATATGTTTAAAACATAACTTGTTAAGTTTTTCCGTAGGGGGAAGTGGAGGTCACATCTAAAAATGCTGTATCCAATGCTTAAAATGGACCAGCACACAACAATATGCTGAACTGTTATGTACTGTTGCTTGAGAGGACATCAAATATGCACCCAATGCTGTTCAGTGCTTTTCTGCAGAGAGGAACAGATATTATGCTGGGACTTCAATCACATTTATGTATGTCCACATATATGCAGCAAATAGAGAATTAATGTAGTGAATATGAACGGGTGATGAGGCAATGTGATTACTTGGAAGGGAGAAGTAACAGCCTTTTGTTGGTAGAACTGAGGTAGTTATATTTCAAGGTCACTAGTAATTATACTGAACAAAGCTATTTCTTTCTAAATTTGAAAATGCCACCAAAAATCAGGGATATGGCAAATATGTCCTCTGTCACACAGGGAGTTAATTTCATTTTGGTGTGGGCTTATTCGAGTAGTCTGAATGTTAGCACAGGCCAGTCCAACTCTGTACATGATGCAGAGGTTGGGGCTCCCTACATTCAGGAGAGAGTTCACATTGGGAGGGAGCTAGGGTGATGGGAAGAAGTAACAAAACACTGAAGCTGTGCAGCACTACTGAAAGACTGGATATGTTTTTTGGATGCAAAAGCCAAGCATGTCTTCTAGGAGCATAGAATGTTTTACCAGTGTGTGATGGCACAGGATCGCTACTGCAATAGTCCAATTCTTATGTGCCTGCAGAAAGCTGAGAGATTGATTACAGTTGGAAAACCTGTTTTACTGTTAGACTTTTTAAAATAAAAAGCTTTTCATACTTGCTTCAGATGAAGTGGGTGAGTTGTATTTTGCAAATATCTATAGAGGAAAAAACAGTACAAAACTCTTCAGTTTAGTAGGAGGTGTAATGAGATTGAATAGCTGAAAGTTGAAACCAGATGAATCTGGGCTACTTGTAACACAAATTATTAAACAGACTAAATTATTCGCTAAAACAGCTCCCTTTGGACATGATGGATTCCTAATCACTTGCCTGGGAGTTACACTGCATGTTTTTAGCAAGGGAGAATATTGGCTGTGACATGTTTATAGCAGGCATGTAAGTCTGTTTATATCTGCATGTAAGTCTGTGGCACACCTTGGGTGGAAGGTCAGACTGGTGATTGCAATGGTCTGTTCTCTTCTCCACATCTGTGGGAGGTGGGTAGAGACCACCTGATGCTGTGAAATACTGTATCAGTCCAATCCCCTGAGTATCATCTCTAGGAGGCTGGTAAGGTCTTCTTGGTTTGCTGTTTCTTTTCTCTCTTTGGTAAATCTGCTGGGTTTTGATTCCTGACTCAGAAGGGAGAAAATAGAATTTAAATTCTGCCCACCTATCCCTGTGGAGAGTGGCTTCTGTAGCTGAGGGGCTTTGGGGTTTTTTATTTAATAGTTGAGGGTGTGGGTTTTTTTGGTTTGTTTCTTTGAGGAAGATTAAAGGAATCAGATAAATCAAGTTTTGCATAGGTGCAGGTATCCTACTGGAGAAAAGAATGGGATGAACAGAGTAGAGAGGAAAATTAACTTATGATCAAGGGTTTTATTCAATTTTTGTTTGATCTTATGGGAAATAGGGGAATTTGCACAGGTCATGGAAAAAGAAAAGCTAATGCACTAAGGAGCTTCCATCATTAGGCTGCATTTCCAGATTCATTCCATATCAGTAACAACAGATTATTTTTCTTTTCCTGGTGACTCTTCATTCATCCATTTAAAATAAAATCTGTGTTGATCAAATTTCAGATAGAGAGGGGCTTCCATCTCTGTGTCGAACTTCTGGCACACTTTTTACAATGTGTTGCCACGTGTTTCACAGGGAGAGGGAGATCAACACTAGTTGACTTGCCTGCCTATGGATGTGCCTCTTTGGGTTGGAGCAGGGGACATGAAGTAGAGCTGTGCAACACTGCAGCACCTGGGCAGTGGACCCAAGATAGCAATTCCATGTTATTCACAGTGGTGGAAATAAAATTCGTACATGCAATTTAAAAGCAAAGGAATTGCACTTCTTGTCCCCTTATGTTAATATATCCTGTATCGTGTTGGTGGGGAATGAAGTTACGTGTTTAATGACAATCCAATGTTCTCATCCCATTTGTGATGTTACAGCAGAGTTCTGTTTCACTGAATATGGGATGCTCCCTGAGGGTGGCAGAGGAAATGCCGGTGCCTTCACTTCTGACACGTATTATGTGTGAATTATTTATGGTACTTCATTGCAAATGGAGTGTTCTGTAGTATATTTGTAAATAATGAATTCTTTATGACAAGACATCTGTGCCTGTGGATCCTGTGTCATGGAATTAGTTTCCTAAATACACTTTATGATAAGATATCTATCCCTTTTCCCAGGCTGTCCTGTAATAAAGTATTTTGTATTCCTGCCATATGTTATTATTCTGGCTCCTAAAAGATATCCTGTAGGATAGATATATATGAAGAAGTTTGTATTGTTTCTTGTGAATTGATTTGGTGTTAAGTTCATTTTATATTTAGTAGGTACCCTTATAAGTAAACAGTCTGACTTTTGTGTTCTGTAAAATGAAGTTAGTGAAAGAATTATGTACCTCATAAATTATTTGCATCTTCTAACATATTTTGTAAGGTAGTATTAATTTTAATTTTTAAAAATTAATAAGAATTAGTTTCTGGTTATGCCAATAGTTTGCAGGGGTAATGAAAATGCTAAGTGCAGTGTACAGTTCACAGCGGTGAAACAAGAAATGTGAGATGAATGCCTGTTTGGCCCAGTACGTGACTTTGTGGATAACATTTTGCCTTGCTTTTCTATGCTGCCATATTGGAGGACTTGAGATTCATCACCAGTGGGGGGGATGGCTGAAGAGGTTGGCATTGCCTGTGCTGACCAACTGACTTGTGCAGCTCCCTGGTGAACCAAGCCAGTGAAAACATCCCAGCTGGAAAAATAATTTTCCACAAGGGAAAGGCCAGCTTGTCAACAGCCTACTTCAGTAATCTGGTTTTCTTTGTTGTGCACAGTTGGATTGAGATATCTCAGTGAAGGGGCAGCTGCCTGGGGTCAAGGCTGGGAACTGCAGGCAGAGGTGCAGCCACATGGGAGGGTGGCTGTGCATGGTCAACATGCAGATGTGGCCATGACTGCAAATGGAATAGCTCCATTACCATCTTACCCACATCAGCTGAGGCATTGTGATTTGTTGTTTACAATGCCACATGGATGAGAAATGCGCCAAGAGGGAAACATGCATTAATTTTGGGATGCTAAAAAAAATTAAGGAATAATGTATTTTCAATTTCCTAAAAGGATGGAGAGTCTTCCATTAAATTATCTTCTGCATACCCTCCCTGGGTGCGAGTCTAGTCCCCTGCTGTCCTCTACTTATCCCTCCATCACTTCTCTTTCCTTTCTTCTCTCTGGCCCATAATTACTCTCAGGAACTCAGTATCAGTGACCAGTTTTGCACTGTTGTAAGCCCTATGAATTCCATCAAAACAAGAAATTAAGGCTGGGTGCCTGCCTGGCCCTGTGCGCTGCTGCAGTTGCTTAGCAGCCAGCACAGGGAGGCACAGGGAGGAGCGGTTCAGCCCTCCCTGAATGATCTGCAGGGAGACAGGAGAGCAAAGATGTTACTGGGGTGCTCCATTAACATCTTGCTTTCTGCCTCTCCTGCATGCTCAGACACACCCTCACCTGCCTCTGCTCAGCAGCTCCTCACCAGCTGGGAAATGGAGTCTCCTGCATTCAAGCAACCCTTGCTGCTTGCAGGCTCTTGCAGGAAGAGGCAGCAAAACCATCCCAGGCAACTGCAAGGCCTTGGTCCAGAGCATTGCAAATGTACTGCATGGATATTTACCACCTCTTGAAAGAGTGGCCTTGGTCAGGTGCTTCAGCTCACAAGATCATGGTTTTGCACACTAACCTGTTAAGTTTTCCATTTTTAGTTGTAGGTTGCTCATCACTTCTTGTTGCTTTTCCTTGTGGGCTCTGACAGAGTAGTTCTGCTCAGTGTTCCTGCGTTGGAGAAATCTCCAGCTTTCAGCAAAAGTTGTGGCCTCTTCTGTCACCAGGAATGGTAGTAAAGAACACCAGCCTCTGCCTTGGCCACACTGCTGTGAGGTGGTTGAGGTCTTTGATAGAGGATGGACTGTGACTGGGGAGGCTGAGGTGTGGTGGATTACTCTGGCGTTGCCTCAGGGGAAAAAAAATGCCCTGAAAACACAGCAGGTGGCCAGAAATGATGGTGTCTGTTCAACTGCCATGTCAGTTTTGTTACACTTTGGGGCTGGAGGCACAGGTCTTTGGAAAGGTATGGGGTACCAAGATGTCATTTGTAGAACTTTAGCTTTGTACCAGAGGCATTTCTGTAAACCTGACCAGAGAAGAAAGAATTAAGAGTGCCTCAAACCCCTGGTATATCCAATTAACCAGCTCACTGCATATCTTGCCCTGGTTGTAAATGTCAAGGTATTGTACTGTTTTGGAGCAGAGGCTGTCTCAAAGCTGTGAAGTGTCCACTGCAGTGGGATCCTTCCTTGCTTATTTCTTTTTTAAGAACATTTATTTCTGATGGGCACCTTGGATTTCAGAGATGTGAATGATGCAAACAGAGCTGCTGTTGGCTGTAACAGTCACACATCAGCCAGTTTGATGTCATACTTTTCATTTTAATGCAGATTCCTAGATAGCCACAAACCTAGAGTTAGAGGAACAAGCACATGATTTATGTGAAGAAATATAGTAGTGCTTGGATTTTCTTTTTATAAGGCTAATTGAGTTAATTTGCTTGAGACACAATTGTCTCAATGGAATTGATTTGTTTAATTAACTCGGGATGCCTGCAGGTGAAATAGTGAGTATAAAATACAAGGACAGTGGGGAATGCATCACTAATGTTTGTATTGCAGAAGGATTGACTCATATGTAAATGAAGTGCTGCAAGCCTGCCAGGCTAACCTACTTCTGGGGTGGTTTCTAGATATTTAAAAAAAACCCAAAAACTCATGCTGTCATGCATAACACAGGGCTCGTACACTCAGGAATAAGGTGGTGAGGATTGTACATTATAGTACTAGGGACAAAGATACATTCCTCCTGTTATAAATACCTTGTGTATGAGCACTTCAGTGAACACTGCCAAGGGAGGGTGTCTGAAGGATGTAGTTTGTGCCAGGCCACTGTGATGGCACTGCCCTGATGCAACCCAGCTGCTTCTTCAGTGTGTCAGTTCTCTGTGGTGAGAAATATATGCAGTTTCTTGTTCCAAATGTTGCAAGGGCCACTTCTGAACAGAGCACATGAATACCCTGCACGTAGCCGTCCTGGGATGAAAGCCTTGTGGCAAAGTTTTACGTGTTCTCCTGCTCCCAGATTCCTCTGCCTTACTGTGTGGACACACCACTCTGCAGAGGATTAGATGTCTTAATAGACCAGTTCTTCAACTTGCGTGCATGTCCTGTGCCTGCTGTTTGCCAGGGCCCTATCCAACATGTTTAGCCTATCTGTTATTCTAAGGAAGGTGGTTATGTTCAGGGCTCAAAGGGGAATTCTGTATCTTTTCTGTCAGTTTGGTTCTGTACTGTAAAAATCTTAATTCCTATAAATATAGAGACAGAGTGGTATTTCTGATATTTTCCCTACCTAAAGTAGATTACTAGTTTTCATAAAATTCTAGTCTTTCTCTGAATCTTTTGGAGATCTTTGTTGTACCTTGTGGCAAAATATTGTGCAAATTGAATGTTGAATATAAACAAAATAAAACTAGATCAACAGAGCACTGCCACAGAACCAAACCAACTAAACAAACACACATTTCCTTTTAGCAGCTCTAAATGTATTGCTGTTTAAAAAATGCCTTTGCTTCTGCATGACAAGAGCTTATAGGAGCTCTGTTGTGTTTACCACAATTCCTTTTTTTTACATCCTCAATAGTTTATGCATCTCCCATTAGTGTGGTTGCTTCAAGCTTCTCAATTTCCTCCTGTACAGAAATCTGTCTTTGATCCAAATTATTCTTGCCCTCATTTTCTGAGGCTTTTACTACATCTGCTATCTCACGTAGAGATCAGATTATAAGAGCTGAACACAGCACTCTGATGGAGAACATGCTTCTGATTTATGCTGTGGCACAACAGTCTTGTATGTCTTATCTTTTAAATAATCATGTGAATACTTTTGTCTTGAAAATGGAAAAAAAATAAATTTCTAAGTTGATCCTTGTATACCTAGCAATCTAGCACTGTGTTTCCTTTATTCACTGAACACTTGATTCAAATATTGAGTTACTCCAGAACTGTTAAACCAAACAATCAGTTTTGAGTGCTTCACATTTTTCATTTAAATGCACTTGGCTTTTTATTGATCTGCAGTGGATTTAATTTGTCCCTTGGTCTGGCCTTGCATGGTTCATCTGGAATTCTTTCCAGTCTTCTCTGGTTTTGAACAACTGTAAATTTTATTATCTGGGAGATTCTAGTTCAGATTTTTGGTGGGGAGGGGAGAGAAGGTGTTGCCTTCCCATTTTTCAGTTCATTCAAGAGTATATTGTACACTGCTATCCTGGTATAGAGCTGAGGGCACCCCTCCCTTGACCCTTTTTTTTGAAAGTTATTTGTTTTGTTCTTATGCATTTTCTGTGTCTCTCTGCTGCTTTCAAATCTACATGCATACTCTCCCTAATAAACTTCAATTTTCTTAGTAGCATAAAAGGATTTTTTCAAATATTGTTTCAAGTGCAATTCCCAGCACCTTTGAATCCATAGTTAGGTTAACAAGCCAAAAGTACTGATTAACAGCAAAGATAAAAGTATGGAAGTGTTTATCTCCTGGATAAACAGGAGATAAACTAGGAGGAACTAGGCTTGGAAAATAGTATTTTGTCAGAAATAGTAGAGCTGTGTGCACCAAATCTATAGCTCTTCCACCTTCAGGACACTCTTGCTCCAGCCTTTTTTTGCCTTGTTTTATGTTATATCCTAAATCTTTGCGTAGGTTCATTTTTGTTTTGTATGCAGAGAACTCTTTGTGTCCTACTGTCACTTGAAATAGTTTGAAATTGTCCTGCTTTACTATTTTCTACCTGAAGGAAAACTGGGGTTGGGGTTTTTTGGGTGTTGGGGCTGGGGGAGTGCTGCTTGATTATTGTACTAAGGCCCTCAGCTTTTCCTCCCCTGCCTTGTTCTGAGACGATTGCATTTCCATACATGTCACTCAAAGCTAGGACATCTATCTGTGTTTTAAATGTCTTATAAAAATATGGGAACCCTCAAGAAATGTCACACTTCTTCCATCTTGCCACCAGCCCACTGAGTGGTGTTACTCTGTTGTCAAGGTAAAGACCTCAATCCTTGTGATGTTTAACATAGACGTTGTTTTGCCCTGGCTTGCAAATGTGTGTTTCTGTCCTGCCTCTCATGTGGGGTTTACCAGGCATTTGACTAGAACTAAGTTTACCCAGTAATCCCAGTTTATCTTTTTCAAGTTGATACTAAAAAGGCAAGTGGTCGGGAGCTTTTGTAACTCACATCACTGATCTCCCAGCATTTGTGGTTGTGAGGAGGGGTTTGGTTCGCTTTTGCCTGTTTTGTTTGGGCTAGGGTAAGATGGCAATATATGAGGATGATTTGACATCTGTTGAAGGAAACATCACGAAGAAACTTTCCTAAAGTTTTTTTCTGAAGCTCAGAAGTTAAGGAGTAACAAGAATAACTGTGTCTTCTCCCCAAGACACCATTTCTGACCCAGTTACGTAGATTTCACTTTCAGGGCTTCACTGAAATAAATGGATTTTGGTTCTGCCTTAAAACCACTGCAAGAAAAGGTCTTTGTGTAAGTTTCAGTTTATGTTTGGGTTTTTTTAGTCTGTTACACCATTGAAGTATTAAATAACTTAATACTACAAGAGCTTATTCTTTCCAGTCCATAGCTTTCCCCTGAGGAAAATACGCCTCCTCAGAGACACTTTGGAAATGATGCTACACAGATGTGCAGGGATGCACATACATGTGTGTACACCCAAACAGCACCATGAGCTCCACTGTGAAAGCCTGTGGTGTAAGGAGGTAAGATTGTGGAGAAGGCACAGTAAGCTGATCTGACTGGAAACTGTCTAATACTGAATTTCATTTCAGAAATCATGGATGTTTCATGCTTTTACTATGCACTTACTTATGTGTTCAAAAATATTTTTCTAGTGCATGTTATTTCTAAATTACGAGTTACTTGCACAGGAAAAGTTTGCAGTGTGCTTTTCTACAAAATTGCAAGTAAGTTTCTTCCAAACTCTGCAGAATAGTGAACTAAAGCATTTCTAGACATTTTATTCCTGTCTATAACTTGAATCAGGAAAATGTATCTTTGTGATTGATGCATTTAATGGCCTCTCAGGTTTCTTAAAGTTAGGTTCAGGAACTTGCACAATAGATTATAGTAGATTACTGTTGACAGATAAAGAAAACTGATTGTGAAAGACACATCAGGCACTTCAGAGGAAGTTAAATTCAAATGAAAATTATTATTTCTCTTGAGCTGGATATTTACAGGAATACAAACTAAGTAGTGCAATGGAGTGGAGAGCACAGGTTGCATCTGCTGCAGAGACTGCTTGGGATAAGGCAGTACTGGCATGAAAAATATCTAAGAGGCCTGGACATGGACTAGGGAGTATGCTGATTCAAATTCTGAGTTTATTTTTAAAAAGTCCTCCAGGATGATGTTGTGAAGAACCATCAGAAATGTAATGAAAAACCATTAAAAATATCAGAAAAAAAAAAAAAAGAGTCGGAGAACAAGGACCGTTTGCCTGCAAAAACAAGGTTTGGAAAAGGTTCAAGGTTTTTGATACAACAAAAGACTGTATGTTGCTGCTCTTGAAGTATGGCATGCAAAGCCCCAAACTGTCTCTTCACTGCAGGAATGCCTTTCTTTTCTCTGTGGTATTTTAGAAAGCCACATTTTCAAGTAAAATTGAATCTGACTGGGTTTTGTCTTTATATTGTTGACACTGAATTACTTGCTTATTGGATTCATGCTTGTCATGCAAACCATCTAAGAGGCCACTGAGCATTGGTAACCTTGAAGGATATTTTTTGTATGATTTTAACTATAATACATTCTGAAAAAAAAAAAAAGCCTTTCTCCATACTTCTTTATAAGATTCAAATACCTTTCCCCTGTTGCCCTCACTGGAATGCAGAAAATAGGTTGACTGAAAGGCTGACTATCAAATTAAATTTGTTCATGTTTTAAATAACTTTTCACATTGCATCTCTAGCGATTTTTATCCCTGTATCTGCAGAAATGTCATCTGAAATTCTTCTTCCTCCAAGATTTTACCAGGGCAAAATTTCAAAAATATATGCATCCATTTTCTTCACTCTATTTCTTCCAGTTCGACACCAAGTTGTGTCTCTTCTCCCTTCTTTTGAATCGCACTTTCCTAGTGCTATTTACTCAGATGAGTTTAAGCTTGGGATACACAGGCATACCTGCTTCCAAGAGGCAGCTCTAGCACTCATCTGCATGTGTATGGATTTCTGTTTGCAATAAACCAGCTTGTTTATACCTACCATACAAAACATGGCCAGTAACTGGAGGAGTTTCTTAGCACTACATAATATTCTGTGAGGGGAGGTGGTTAGAGTTAGGAATAACTAGTCCATAAAGTAGGACAAAGCTGTTTTTACAGGAGAACTTGCTCTATTTTGCATCTGTTTCTCTTGAGTGATAAGTCAGGAGAAAAAAAATCATGATTTTTGCTTTTAATTCTGTGAATTTCTGTAATGTTCAGAAAAGATGTGAATAGAATTTACAAGATTATTGAAGATTATGCAATGATCCCATATCTGTGAGCAGTTCAGGGAGAAAAAGTCACTGCTACTTGTACTGTCACTTAAATATGATATGAGAGAGACACTTCCCTCCCCTGCTTCCTGTCTCCTTTTATGTTCTTTGCCATGTGAATATACTAACATCTATTTGAGAGTTATTTTTGTCGCCTAGACCTTCTCGTTCACATCTACCTCAGAAGCAACTCTTGCATCTTGGCAGCATGTGTTTGTTTAATCTAAGGAAGAGCAAAACTTGTTCAAATGACCACAAAAGCAGAAACAATTGTTTGCCTCAAGATCATGGTGTGCGTTTGTTTATCTCACCTTTAAGGTGTTTTGTAATCACTTTTCCCCAGATCCAAAAGATAATGTCCTAGGAGATAGCAGCTAATAGATGCAAGTACTGTGTGAATTATACTTGCACCTACTTGCATCAGTCACCCTCTGCGACAAAAAAGGAAGGAAAAAGAAAACAGATAGTGGTCCTTGTTCTGAACTCTTTTGAGGGCCCTTGACTTGCCCTGAGACAAACAAACAAAATGGATGAATGCAATAGAGTAGAAATTACTTTATTTGTTTTCCACTCTCAGCTCTTCACTGCGTCTGGTTCCACATAGATGTGATGGAACTGTTGTTTTCGAGTGTTAAATAATATACATACTTACATAAGAAAAAGCTCAATCTCTTTTTTGTGGGAGTGGTACTGTGCATTGGCAATTTTTTTTTTTTCAGACACAACAGCAGCTTTAAGGGCTGCTGAGATCCTCATAAAATTTTTTCTCAGGCTGCTGTCCAGCAGGAAGGGACGGCTGGTTGGTGGCTTGTCCACAGTGTACCTGGGGTGTTTGCTGCATGCTACGACGTTTGCTGCTGCCGTGGCCTGGTAGTGCACACGGCACTTGGGTAGGTTCTGTGGCTGTTCTGATGGAGGTGCTTCTTGAGGTGCTGGGCTGTGGGTGGGCAGCTCTGTGTGTTTGGGGGCTTTCATCTGGGTGTGTGGGTGGGTTTGGTGTGTTCTAGTGTTAAGCACAATTCCAGAGGTAGCTCTCTTGTGGTTCATCTCTAGAATAACAACAGGAAAGTATTGGATCTTTGATGTTTGCCTGGCAAAGAGTTTTCCCTCCTCTGTGTTTTGTACCGCTTGCATCTGCCTCATCACAGCCTGATTTCCTGTAACCTTGTCTTCATAAACAACATGCTGTAGTCCCTCTACAAACAAGATGATGTCCCTGATACACAAATAATGGTTAACTGTAAAAAAGGCTTAACTGAACTTACTGCTGTTGCAGTTTATTTCAAAAGACAGAAGTATCAATAATAGAATTCTAAGTTGTCCTAAGTTTATGCTTCTGATTGGACCAGCTAATTTCTTTAGACAGCTGACTTGTCCTTGCAGTCAGTAGAGACAGAGGATCTTTTCTTTAGGGCCACTCAACAGAAATTAAATTTCAGTGCTCTGGTCACATTCTCTACTAGAAACATTTTTCTTGTATTTTCTGTTTTTTGTTTTCTCCATTTTGTACTGGCTGTAGGGGAAACCTGGAGACATGAGCCAGCCAAGCTGTTGATGGTATCAGCTGCCCAATTGCACCCACAGTTACCAGGTAGGGCATCTTTGGAGGGTGATAATGAAGGCATTTATCAGAAGAACTGTTTAAATAGTATGCCCAGTGCAAAGTGGTTTTTACAGACTTGAATGAATGGTACATCTTAAAGAAATAAAGATCTGCATTTCTTGCTCTTCCAAATGCCAGGCCTTTGTTAATGACAGCAATACAAGATTGTCTCTAGAATCTTCTCTCTGTTAAGAACAAAATACAGATTGAAACTGTAATCCCGTAGTCGGATGGGTTGCAGAAAGTAACACGTCTCTCTTACTACTACAGTGCTCATTAGCATATGAGCATCTGTATACAGGTGCTGCCAACAGATGTGTTGATAGGCATTCTCTATGGTATTAGAAACTCCCTCAAAGTGTTCTGTCAAATGGTAGCCAAAAATGTAGGTGGTTCTTTCCTAAGTGAACCAACGAGCCAGGGAGGGGAGTAGCATTTCAGAGAGCATGCAAGTGTTTGACACAACCTTGTGAATTTGAAAAGATGGAAAATTCTTTATCTGGCACAATTCGGAAAAGGGCTGTTAAACTAGGCAAAATTTATTTTGTTTCCATTTTAAAAAATTACATTTAAAATGGCTGTAGGAATTTCCCCCTATGATGTTACATTTTGAATAAAAGCATAACAAATTGGACAAGACTGCTTGGCTGAAGTCCTCTGTGAAGGGGAAACTGGAAGAAATAATGTGGTCTGAGCCTGTGAGAACCCTTTGACTAAGCAAGCAGATCTGCTGTTCATTATGGAGTTGGTTGTTTCTGGCTGTGAACTGAGGGGTAGAATGGTGAGGGTGGTGTCACTCCAGCATGGGCTGTTGGCATCTGAGGAGGGAGTAGTGCCATCTGTGAGGGGCTGCACCTCTGCCCTGTCACCAAAAGGATCATGGTGACACAGTTGAGTTGGTGGCTTGAACACATGAGGTCAGTCATTGGTGAACCTGCCCTGGTTTCAGGGAGACATTTCAGCCATTTTTGGGGAGAATTCAGTTGCATGTTGCTTGTTTGTGTGCACTAGTTTCTCCCACGTATGGATTTTGTAGGAGAAACAACAGGGGTTTCCCTACACTTCCTTTCACCTCCCTGTGTGCTGCCGCTGCTGCAAATAGTGCAAAAGGGGCTGCCTGGGCAGACCCCAGCTTTTCCTCTTAGAACTGTTTTCAGTCTGGTTGAATGTGATCTTTCTGAGCAGAAAAAGAGAGATTTCTGTCTCTAGTGGTCACTTCTCCTTCTGGGAGTGGAGAGAATGGGTTCAACTTCATATTTTTGTGGAATGTAGATTTAAGTTATTATTAAAATGAGATCTTAGGAGAAAGTGTTTATATATTTATGGGGAAAAAGAACTTTGTTAGATAGTTCTTTGAGGTACATGTACTTGTCAGAGAATTTATTATTTGAGTTCTGTGGTCCTTCTGAATGCATTTGACATGATCGTAGTTTTCTTGCACCAATTGTTTCCTGTCTCATTATATAAGTTAGCAAACCACTCTAGGGTTGCCTTTACTTTTATTTGCATTAGAAACTGCACCATAAAAAATGTTCTCTTTGGGTTGCCTGCTGCTGAGCCAAGAGCTGTAAATAAAGTAGTTTCTAACGGAAATCCAGGAGAACCACAGAACCATTATAATTAATGTTCCCTCTGGGTTTTGGGTTTTTTTTTTTGGTTTTTTTTTTTTGGTTTTTTTTTTTGGAGGGGGGTTTAATATTACCACATATCTTTTTTTGTAAAGTGAACCAAGTTTCTCTTCTTTCTAGTTACCCTTAACTTTAAATAGTCATTTCTTGCTGTTAGATTCCATTTAATTTTCTGGATAAATGAACTGTTGAGGCTGGGGAGTTTTTAGTTTAGTGGGGTTTTTTTGGGGGTTTTTTTGTTTTTTTTTTTGTTTTTTTTTTTTTTTTTTTTTTTTTTTTTTTTTTTTTTTTTTTTTTTTTTTTTTTTTTTTTTTTTTTTTTTTGTTTTGTTTTGTTTTTTTTTGTTTTTTTTTGTTTTTTTTTTAGTTACAGAATTTACTTATCAAGAAGAACAGTTTTGGACAAGAGTAAGAAAAAAAGTATTTTGTGGGTAAGCTTGGTGTGAGCATGTTGTGATCTACGGGTAGATATAAATGAGAAGTGGTTTTCTGCTTTTTATGAGAGGGTGGGCACATGTTGCCACTCATGTTTTAATGGAATACTCCATCTGCTGTCAAGCCAAGTCTCTTTCTGAACATGAAAGTTTTGTGCCAAATACAACATCAAATCCAGATAAAAGCAGTGGGATGTTTGCTTCATCACTCTGTGAATGTTAAAACCCAATGTGTCTAAGAGGGTGGGCAAATCCAGATCATCTTGTCTATCTGGTTCTATGCTTATTTTAAAATGGCAAATACATGTCATTCCAGCTGTTTTTAAATTTGAAACACATAGGCAGGTATTCTTTTGATCTGTAAATGACTGTTTTGTTGGGGATTTTTTAGTTACCTAGTTTGGTATTATCTGCTTTATTCATAGAGTTCTCATCACAGATTACCTAATGTGTTGGATTCCTGTCTCTTGTGCTGCATGTTATTTTTACCCTTTTTGCAAAGGCTGGTGCTATGACACCAAAGAGATTTTTTTTTTTCTCCCAATGTTAAGGAGTTGCAGCAAGTCTGTCATCCATTAAGGTTCAGAATCCATAATACTCATACGTTTTGCTCTAATCATCTGCAGTGTAGTTTTTATATTTTTTATTCTGCATATTGACGGGGTAATTTTTTGTTCCGATATGACAGCCATGAATCATTCGGCAAGTTACTTGATTCATGTGGATGATGATTTTTTTTTTTTTTTAAAAGCACCTGGTGGGTGTGGAAAGAGCTCTTTTCTTGCTGCTTCACCAGATTTAGGAGTGGGAGCTGTGAGGGTCTTTGCTTACCTTACTTATCAGAAACAAAGCAGATGCCAACAGCTCTGAGTCTAGAACAGATTGTCTGTGGTGGTCCTTTAGGCATTGGGATGGAGTCAAAATTCTGAATTATGTTCTGTTTCCTATCTCAGCTAAAGTCTTTCAGTTTAGGGCCTTCCAAAAGACAGGAACTCCCTGGAAATTGTGGCATTCTCAAGTCCAGGGCAACTTCCTTCTGATAATAAGTGGGATAATTTATCCATTTGAGGATATGGCTAAAACTGAAATGGAAATGAGCCTACTTGCCAAAGTCTTGCCAAAGATTCTATTTTTATTGAGCATCACCTTGTTGTTAAGAGCCTATTGAAGCAGAGAAATAGAAGTGAGATCTGAAAGAAGTAGGTGATGGTGATTCAAAATATACAAAATTGTTCAGGGTAACACAAATCAGAAACTTCTTGGTGGCTCAGTGTTCAGTGTTATTGTGGGCATATTCTTGTGCTTGTGTGAAAGGTCTATATGTGGGACAGCCGACCAGTAAAGTCGTGTCCACAGAGTTACGCTGCCATTTTGGTTTCAGGTTGAATGGACTGTGTAACCCCATAGAGATGTAAAAATCGTCATCAACCACAGACTGCAGAGTGAAACTGTGTGTCTATTACCACTGGAAAAGTTGTACAGACTGCACTCACTGTTTGTGCTTTGAAAAGGATGGATGTCTATGAGGTTTCCCAAATCTTCTCTTTCTCACCAGACTCACCAGAAACCTCAAGTCAGAGAGGTCTAAGTTCTATTCACCAGAGGATTTCGTGTCTTAAGTAGTCCTGTGTTGTCCAGAGAAAATTACTTGTCCTGTATATTTTACAGTAAGAAATACTTTTCAGTTCAGGACTTCATAGCTGACACTAGTGAATAAATCATCTGAATCCCATATTCAGGTTCTCCTGACAAGAACAGGTGTATCTATTGGAAATAAGGACATAATCATTTATCAAAGGCATCTCAGGACTATGCTGTCTACTTGTACTGTGATTTGCAGATCAATGTAGAGAGGCATGACCAACTGCCTCAGCATTGCCTGTGCAAAGTGTACCAAAGAGATGTTTTTCTTCTTGCACTAACACAGAAAGATTTTATCCACTGATCATCAGCTCTTGGTGTCTTGGTAGGGAAGGAAAGCACTCCTGGGTTGTGGCTTTTGCTGGTGCACCAGGGGCAAAAAGAGGATGCTGGAGATGGCTATGGAATTAAGGCACACCAGACCAGCACTCTGTTTTCAACAGGTGTTTGTATTGTGGAAAACCACTGTAATAGTTTTTGAGAGGAAAATGTTATCTGTGTGTCACTGGGGAATGATGGTTCACACTTGCAGTGCTTCAGAAAGTGTCAGAAAAGTTTGATAATTTTAAGGTCTCTCTGTGAAGGAAAACGACTATGCTGTCCCTCTTCTGGAAAAGGGTAGGAGATCTAGAAGAACAGGGCATTGCAATTGTCTATTAAGACCATTTTAGCCTTGCAGAACTCAGGGAGGATTCTGCAAGAGAGAACTCTGGACTTAATGAGATTGCAGCTGAAACTCTCAGTGTATAGAGGAATGTCAGTCCACTCTTGAATCTAGACTTGGCATGGCTTAACCTCAGCTAGCAATTAAATACTGCATAGCTACACTCCAGCAGGTTGGGAGGGAGAATCAGAAAAGGTAAAACCCATAAGATAAGAACAGTTTAACAGTTTAAATTGAAAGAAAGTAAATTAAAATAATAACTGTAAGGAAAAGGGAGATAACAAAAAGAGCGAAAAGGGTAAGTGTTGCACAACACAGCTGCTCCCCACCTACTTCCCCATGCCCACCCAGTCCCTGAGCAGTGATCCTCCCCCCAGTATACCAGGCATGATGATTCTGTGGTATGGAATATCCCTTTGGCCAGTTCAGGTCAGCTCTCCCTGCCAGCTTCTTGTGCATTTCGGCACTGCAAAGCATGTAAAAACTGAAAAGTCTTTGACTAAGTGTGAGCACTACTTAGCAACAATTAAAATGTGACTGATGATATTCCCTCTCATCCTAAATCCAAAACACAGCACTGTACCAGCTACCAGAAAGAAAATTACCTCTATCCCAGTGGAAATCAGGCCACTGGCTAAACTAATGTAGAAAATGGAGAGAGATGCAGCATTTGACATCGCTAGGCATTGCTGGAAAATACACCAGTACGATAATGTGAGACTGCATAAACTGATCTGGGTCCTGCATTACCAGAGACAATAATGCAGGGAAAGATGAGGTAAAGAAGTGCTTAAGATTTTTTCTTGAAATGGTCTTCCTCCAAGGCAATGCCCTGTAAAAAACTAAAATGAAAATCAAATCTATACTGGGGTTCTCAATACTTAAAAAAAAATTAAAAAAAAAAATTAAAAATTAGGCTTACTGAAACTCTTAAGTTTTCAAAGATTTAGATTTTCATGCTGTTGTTATCTCGTACAGCATCTGATACAGACTTTTCTTGTAGCCTGAATTTGCAGTCCGGAAATGCAAAGAACATGACAGCAACAGTACTCTTGATCATCTTTTGTCTTGTGCAATTACTGCTTTTCCAGAAGGCTTGTCTTCAAATCTCCCACAAGGACAATTGGATTTAATTTTTTTTTTAATGTAGTACCATTGCCTATTAAAAAATAAAGCATTGTTTTGTACAAGCCAAAATCATATTACTGTTGTTCTAGCCTGATTCTTGGCATCTGAAGGAAAACAAATCTTTGTGCATTAGGTATTGAGAGGCAACTTTAAATCATATGTGCAGTGCCTTCATTACATGTTATCCATTTTTACTGTCTTTTAACTGAAGAACAGAAATAAGAATTCTTCAATGCAAGATAAAGGAACAAATATGAAGTTGTTCATACATAGGAGAAAATATTTAATAGTCTTGTAACCCTACCTGGGAGGTCTCTGCTTGAAATCTTTATCAGATAAAGCTGCTGTTGAACACCCACCTAACACTCCTGCAGGTTGGTGCTTTCCTCCTTTGGGTGCAG
>WEIU01004915.1:86371-142947 GCA_013389925.1 Aegithalos caudatus | reverse complement strand
AGGAGATCTAGAAGAACAGGGCATTGCAATTGTCTATTAAGACCATTTTAGCCTTGCAGAACTCAGGGAGGATTCTGCAAGAGAGAACTCTGGACTTAATGAGATTGCAGCTGAAACTCTCAGTGTATAGAGGAATGTCAGTCCACTCTTGAATCTAGACTTGGCATGGCTTAACCTCAGCTAGCAATTAAATACTGCATAGCTACACTCCAGCAGGTTGGGAGGGAGAATCAGAAAAGGTAAAACCCATAAGATAAGAACAGTTTAACAGTTTAAATTGAAAGAAAGTAAATTAAAATAATAACTGTAAGGAAAAGGGAGATAACAAAAAGAGCGAAAAGGGTAAGTGTTGCACAACACAGCTGCTCCCCACCTACTTCCCCATGCCCACCCAGTCCCTGAGCAGTGATCCTCCCCCCAGTATACCAGGCATGATGATTCTGTGGTATGGAATATCCCTTTGGCCAGTTCAGGTCAGCTCTCCCTGCCAGCTTCTTGTGCATTTCGGCACTGCAAAGCATGTAAAAACTGAAAAGTCTTTGACTAAGTGTGAGCACTACTTAGCAACAATTAAAATGTGACTGATGATATTCCCTCTCATCCTAAATCCAAAACACAGCACTGTACCAGCTACCAGAAAGAAAATTACCTCTATCCCAGTGGAAATCAGGCCACTGGCTAAACTAATGTAGAAAATGGAGAGAGATGCAGCATTTGACATCGCTAGGCATTGCTGGAAAATACACCAGTACGATAATGTGAGACTGCATAAACTGATCTGGGTCCTGCATTACCAGAGACAATAATGCAGGGAAAGATGAGGTAAAGAAGTGCTTAAGATTTTTTCTTGAAATGGTCTTCCTCCAAGGCAATGCCCTGTAAAAAACTAAAATGAAAATCAAATCTATACTGGGGTTCTCAATACTTAAAAAAAAATTAAAAAAAAAAATTAAAAATTAGGCTTACTGAAACTCTTAAGTTTTCAAAGATTTAGATTTTCATGCTGTTGTTATCTCGTACAGCATCTGATACAGACTTTTCTTGTAGCCTGAATTTGCAGTCCGGAAATGCAAAGAACATGACAGCAACAGTACTCTTGATCATCTTTTGTCTTGTGCAATTACTGCTTTTCCAGAAGGCTTGTCTTCAAATCTCCCACAAGGACAATTGGATTTAATTTTTTTTTTAATGTAGTACCATTGCCTATTAAAAAATAAAGCATTGTTTTGTACAAGCCAAAATCATATTACTGTTGTTCTAGCCTGATTCTTGGCATCTGAAGGAAAACAAATCTTTGTGCATTAGGTATTGAGAGGCAACTTTAAATCATATGTGCAGTGCCTTCATTACATGTTATCCATTTTTACTGTCTTTTAACTGAAGAACAGAAATAAGAATTCTTCAATGCAAGATAAAGGAACAAATATGAAGTTGTTCATACATAGGAGAAAATATTTAATAGTCTTGTAACCCTACCTGGGAGGTCTCTGCTTGAAATCTTTATCAGATAAAGCTGCTGTTGAACACCCACCTAACACTCCTGCAGGTTGGTGCTTTCCTCCTTTGGGTGCAGTGTTGAGGGAAGGCTGTTTGGAACACCCTGGTGCTATGCAAGTTTTGCAGCCTACACCTAAGTTAAAGGCCATGAGGTTTGGCCAAGAGGAATAATGGTGTTTCCTTAGCACGAGTGCAGGTGTGCCATTGGAATTAAGCACAGGCAAACAAGGACAAGGCTCAGCATCTCTTCAGGACCTGCAGGCCACACAGTGGTTAGCACCAGCCTTCCCTCTCACCATGTGCCACCATGCTTTCAGAGTGGGAATGGGTGTCACTGTGGCAGGGATTCTCTAGAGACTTGTGCCCCTGCTCTACCTTCCTTTGTGTCCGGTTGTGTTGAAGCTTTGGGGAGATCCCAGAGCTGCTTACTCTGGGTAAGAGAAGCTGAAGCACTTCCCACTGAGGTCTGGCTGGTGTTGCCCAAGCTGTTTTTTCTTCTGATCAGCTTTTGCTTTTGATCAGCACACTTCAATGTCTCTTGCCTTTCATCTCTGCTGAAGTTGTTTTTACCTCCTCTTTTAGGTCTTTAAAAATCAACACACAATCCCTTTCTACAGCTCCTGGTTATGTTATCTGGTGTTTGCAGTGATGAGGGTTGTTAGAAATGGCATTCTTGGCTGCATTTTTCAGTCATGAAGTCCACAGTCAGAACTAAAAATGCTTGAGATCTATGGCATTACTTCTCTGTCCTTTGGTTGTATTTCTGCTGGTATACCAGGGGCAAAAAGAAGAGGCTGGAGGAACTGTTGCTTGGGCAGTTCCCAAGGGTGCTTCAGTGGCGACATCCATGCTGCTCAGAGTTACAAATTGCTTTAACAGTCAGATGTCTTGAGCAGATAATCCAGAAGTTTGAATCTGCTGCAAATAAAAAGCTAACAGAAGGGAAACCACTAGTGTGTCAGCATCACCATCTTCTTTCCAGAATCCTGTGATAAATCTGATACACTGTTCTGAGAATTGCTTGCCTACTAATTATTGGAAAAGCATTACTGTTTCTTTGTGTCTGTAAATTAGCATTTCAGCTTGACTTTAAGGCCTGATGAAAAATGAATCTGGTATGCCATAGGTTCAGTAAATTATGAAAAACTGAAGTCTGTGTTTGCTTTCTTTCTCCATAAAACAAAACTTAAGCTGATCTGAGTAGAAACAGTGTCAGAAATGATGTGGTCTAAAGGAGGAGGTTGGTTTTATTCCTCCATTTCCTCATTGGGTGGCTCACAGTACAGGTAAACAATGCAATAAATAAATAGTCCAAGTCCAATATTAGCTAATATAACCATGAAAAATCTGTTTATGTGTTCCTAAATCAGAAGACAGAAATGCATCTCCTACAAACTGATATTAGGATATATTATAAAGTCTTTAAAAGCATGATCTGGAGAAGCCAAGATTTCCAGATAGCACACAAACTTAATATCCATGTAAAACAATTGATAGTAAATGTTGATGTACAAATATTGTATGTCCATTGAGATAAGTCTTTTAGGAACAGAGAACAGACTGAAAAGTTTAAGGCAGGCTCTGTGAAGTGGTACTGTCATTCTGTCTGCTGTGATGGCTTGTGGAGTTTGAGATGCAGAACTTGGTATGTGGTCATCTGAACAACAGTGTGTCTGAATGCAAGACTTCTCTGAACAGGATTTGTGCTAATCGTATTATCTGGTTTGTTTAAAGGTGTGAGCTTGCTCTGAAGGTGTTGGAGATCTTTTGCAGACTATTTGGAGTGATAATTCATAGAGGCTTCTCCAAATGACAGCAGATGGGTAATCACAGAATTGAGCTGTAGTCTGATATCTCAAGAAGAGATAAACCACTGGGCAGTCTGTGGAAGGTTATTCCAGAGAGGAAACTGCAATGGCTCAAGTAAACAGGAACTGAGAATATGTCCACTGCTATCTCCTAGCAACCAAATCTTATGAGGTTCAGTTGGCAGAGATCCACTTGCTTGGAGGACGATTGTGCATAATTCGTGCGAGATTCAGGTCATTGTGACCTCAGACAAAACTGAGACATGAAATTATACATTATCCTCTGGCTCCTCTTGTAGAGCCCCTGGTTCCTTCACCTTCATGCAGAACTCTTTGCCAGAGTGCCAGTGGAATCACAGGGAAATGTGGGCAGAGCCTGCTGGCTCTTGAATTGTCTGGGACAATAATTCAAGCTCTATCTGTCATGGAGTTGAAAATGGTATTAAAGGGTCAGGCATACATTGCTTTCAGTTGGAGGCGTGATGCTTGGTAACATTTCAGTAATCCTGAAAGATTTCTTGGTTAGTTGGTAAGACAGAGACATAGATGACAAGCAAGTTTATCATCATCTTCAAAGAAACACTTCCCTACTTACAATTCACAAGAGACGATGCTGTAATGGTGTACTGTACCTGCCACATAGAAGGTATTTTTTCCTGGAGTTTGTTAAGTACTCATTGGAAACTCCTTCCCCCTGTTCTACCAAGAAACAAGATGGCAGTTTGGTCAGAAATACAGCTTTAGCTGTTTAATTATTTAAAAGACCCTTTTCTTACTTGCTCTTCTGTTCTTCTTTTCAACCTCTCCCCCACCAAAGTTGTTCACAAAATAAACAAACAACCCCAACAACCACCCCCCCCAAACCAACCAAAACAAATAAACCCCCTCTCACCAAATAATTATCTTTAGCCTTCCCGGGAAGGGAGGCATTAATTTAATCTGTGGGGGTTTGTTTATATTTCTCTTATTAGCATTAAGCAGGATGAACTCGCTTTTTGCAGAATGTGTTTAGTTTGTCACTTCTATATCAATAAAGCACCTCTTTAAGGTTTCTTGTGTTCCTTGTTACAGGTTGGCAAACTGGAGAGAGTATTGTGCAACTGGACCTCCATTTAGTGCTGTCAGTACCTTGAATGTGAAGTTACAGGGCTGGGAGCCTCCTGCTCCAAAACTGAGGTCATCTTTGAAGAGGAATTGTAGAAGCCAGTACTCAAAGCTTCAGAGGCTGCGTGTCTGTACCTGGAGGGTAAATACGTGAAACAGTTGTAGTTTAGCTAGGAGACCTTTTTTGGAGTATTATTATTTTTGCAAATATTAAGCGCAAGATCTGAATTTGTTACAAAAAAAGTATCCATCAATTGTGCCTAGCCCTTCTTCCTTGCTTGCAAGCTGAAGGCACCACAGTATTAAAAAGCACTGCCCTTTCCCCTCTTCTGTGCTACTTCTGGTTATGTGGAATATTTGGAAAGGAAACTGAGGATTGGCAAAATAATACCCACCCTACAGGAAAGTCTGTGTTAGGGAGA
The DNA here is from genome assembly GCA_013389925.1 of Aegithalos caudatus. NCBI lineage: Eukaryota > Metazoa > Chordata > Aves > Passeriformes > Aegithalidae > Aegithalos > Aegithalos caudatus. The sequence goes on along the minus strand of WEIU01004915.1, from coordinate 138,116 downwards.
AGATTACTACAGGGATGGCTAAGAGTTTTTAATGAAGAAGAAAATAGTCAGTGGACCTAATACTTGTGGGTAATAAATTCTTCATAGAAAGTTGAGAAATGTTCTTCTGAAAATGGTAAAAGTAATTGTAAAAGCTGAATGGCATGGCATTTAATTATGTAAGGAACGAAGGAGGCTAAAAAAAATAATAACCTGGTATATCAGAAAGCAATTTAAAAATATAAGCTAGGGAAAATGGAATATTTCTGTCACAATAAGATGAATTCCACCACTGGCTGCATTGATTTTGTGTCTCAAGTTTTGTTCCAAACAGATCTCTAACTGGAGGGGAATGGGGGTGTGGGAAAGGCATATTTTTGTTCCCTCAGCCTCCCAAGCCAACCCTTTCCCCTGCTAAGCAACAATGGTGAGAAAGATATGGATAAAAATACAAACAGGATTTAAGAATTTAATTAGCTTTGATGGTCATCCAATCTCCAGTTGTCTGGTAATTGTCTCTTTCAAAGGGATCATTTGAAGCAGAGCTCCTCATATGCTTTGTGAATGTCAGTAAACTAAGCTTGTTAGTTTACAGTGCAAAGGCCAAAGCTGAATTCTTGCAGGTATTTGCAACCTTTAATAAATAGTGCAGCAATGCTGAGGAGGAATCGTTCCTTACACCCACTCACCCTTAAGATGTTTCCCTTCATTTCAGAACTTAATATTCAGTTGAAAAGTTATTATACATTTTGTGTCTTTCAAAATATTCTTGGCAGTGCATAGGAGTCAGTCTGCAGAGGGGTGGGATGGGTTGGGTTTTTTTTTCCCCACTTACCTTCTGCAGGGAAGATCTGGAGCTAAGAAGTAGCTGTTAGACTTTTAGGTTTGTCTCCTTATTTATTTGAGGTTGGGGTTTTTTTTTTTGGTGGTTTTTTTTGTTTGTTTGTTTTGGTTTGGTTTGGGTTTTTGTTTTTGTTTGTTTGTTTGTTTTGGTTTTTTGTTTGTTTTTTTTTCCTAATAGTTCTATTTCCTGAGCTGTGTAGTTCGTGCTCCATCTTCTTAGGGCGGGGTTGGCATGTTAGTGTGGCACAAGAGGTCCAAACGTCAGGTTATCAGGCTGTTGACAAGATCTTGCTGTGATGTGTTCCCAGCTCTGCCAAACTGGAACAATTAGGGCTAAAGCTCATTTTGGGGAGTGCTCACTTAGAATTTTTTTTTGAGTGATTAGGGAATTTCTTTTAGGAGACTGGCTGTTTTGCAGTAATTTTGCAAAAGGATAGAATAGTTTGAGGTTTTTTCAAGGAAACAGTGGTTTATTGATGTCATTTTTGGCAATGATTTTGTTTAAACAGTTTTAGTCACCTCATAGTTTTAATAAGAAACTGAAATTTTGCAAGACTGTGGGCTTGAGGTATTAAGAATAACGAAAAGAAGAGCTGGCTGAAATGTGTTGCAGAGCTCCTTGTACTGAATGATTGCATGATAAAATGCTGGAGGAAATTGCTTGAAAAATAAATGAAAGCAATACATAGAGGAGGGCAGTCACAATATGGTTCATGCCTGATGAATGCTTTGCCAGGTGTTACCTGCTCTGGAAGAGACTTACTGGTTGTCCTGTAAAAATGGCAGTGAAAGGATAGACAAAACAGGTGTCAATACTTGTTAGTGAAGGAACAGAAAACAAAAGCATGTAAGTGCTGCTGTATAAATGTGTGGTACTCCCCTGTCTTCAGTACCATATTCAGTTCTGGTCCTTCCTGTCTCCCATTTCACCTCCCCCATTCCACACAGTGTTGTAAAAAAGAAGAAAAATTCGAAGTATGGGGTGACAAAAAGTGATCAGAAATCCTTGGTCTGGAAGGAGACATGCAAAAACAATGAATTTCACAAAGAAAGAGATGGGGAGTGAGCATCTATTGTCCTTCCAAGGAGATGAGCAGGAGACGAGCATAGGAGAGCTGTGAAGGCGAAGATGATGGGTTTTGCTGCAGCTCTGGGCCTCCTGTACAGCTGGCCAGGTTGCTCTCCAAATTCAATAAGGGAAGGACAAGAGGTGGTTGTGTGGTAGGAGGTATAGGGGAGTTTTCTTCTGGATGGGCCAAGAGAGGGAGCTGGGCTGCATTCTGGTCAGTGCCAGAGAGCAGTTGCTTGGTGCAGCTGCCAAGGCAGGCACCTCCTGGGTTATGCCTGTGGTGTACCTGGTGGTCTCCTCTCATGTGAGCGCCCATTTGCTTTGTTCGATGGGGATGAAGCTGACCAGTAGCTCAAGTCAAAGACACTATAAACATGATCTCATATTCTACTGTATGTGCTACCTGAAGCCTTGGACACTACAGGTGAAAAACTTAATAAATATTGGAATCTGCGGAGTAGCATCTCATCTGTAAGATGCTCTGTTTGTCTAAGCCATTTTCTCTGAAAATAAATGTCATGCAATATTCCTGAAGCATTTCAAAGATGCAGAAATGAGCACATAAAAATACTTATGCATGCATGGAGAATCCTGTCCTTAGAAAAGAATTTGAATTCCTACAGTTTTTCTAGGAAGGTGCAAGCAAGAAGCTGAACATGGACCAGGGAAAGGGAACAAATGAGGCTGATGATTGAGAATTTCCAGCATGGGAGGAAAGATTCTGCTCAGATATAGTTGTGTTAACTGAAGTAATGGTATATGATTGATGATGATAATTCTGGTACTGGTAACTATTTTGTTGCTGATTTAACCAGTTGATATTACAGTCTTTGTTGGTATTGCTTGTTTAATCCACATACTCTGTTATTCTTATGTTTCTTATCTTACAATGGCTAACTTTTCCCTTTCCTGCTCCAAAACTAATTAAACGCTGTTTGATCATAACCAAGCAATTTAGATAAGAAGATGCTCTTTAGTACTATGATTATTTTTTTCCCTTTTGGTGTATTCTCACAATCATGTTTTGGATGATAGGGTGATCTGCAGGAAGTCTGAGCTCCCAGTTGTAACACCTTGGTTAAGTTCTTAATGTCAAATGATACAGAAGTTAATGCCATTTAAATAAATCATACAATCACAGAATCCTAGAATGGTTTGGGTTAGAAGGGACCTTGAAGATCATCCAGTTCCAACCCACCTGCCATGGTGTCTTGGGGTGACTAAGCACTTTATGGTGCTGCATCCCCTATTGTCTGCTCTATGCCCAGACATGAGTCCTGTACCTTTAAGCTTGAAGAGGGGGGAGCCAGGGGAGCTCCTGGGCATGCAGTTTGTGTGCAATGCTCACGGACTGCCTCGGGTTCACTGTGCTGTGTGGTCTGGCACGGATAGAAGGAGTCCATTTTTGCTTTTTAGCAGGACTCTTCCCACTAAACCAGGTTGCTCAGAGCTCCAGCCAGCCTGGCCTTGAACACTTCCAGGGGTGGGGAAGCCACAAATTATCTGGGCAACCTGTTCCAGTGCCTCACCACCCTCACAGAAAAGAATTTCTTTGCAACATCTAACCTAAACCTACTTGCTTTCAGTAAGACACCATTCCCTTTGTCCTGTCACTAAATTTGCCTTGTGAAGGCTCCTGCAGGACTAATTCAGCTTTTATCTATAAGTCTTCCTCTTGTGTGTTGCAATAACATACAAGCACACGGAAACTTTGATTTTTCTGTAGTGTAACGTTACTGGAAAAATCCCTGTCTTTGGTGTGATGCCTAGAGTTCTACTATATACCTCTTATAAACCTAGGGGTGTTTAAATAGCAATGTGAAAACCAAGTCAGATAAAGTGTTAAGTAGATGAGAGTTTATTGAGACCTTATTTCAACAAAGATTCATGGATTTGCTTAGAAGAGTTGTGAACAGACAGGATGCAAGTGGATGATGAATGGCAACATGTAGCCTTTAGGCTCATGTTTGTTGCAAGACGTGTGCAAACAGATTTTAGCTACTGAGGCTCAACATAATAATGTTGTAATCAAAAACTCACTGAGATCCAAGAAAATCCATGTGATGCTACCAGCATTTACTATCATTTACTATGTGTTAAAGAAAGACATTTTAGGCAGGTCAGGCTTTGTAAGGAGCTCCGCTGTCTCTCATGGTGCGTGCTTTGATAAGTTGATGTCTGGATTGTGCTCTGCTGTTTTCTGTGGGCTTGGGGGGGAAGGGGAAGGGGGAAGCAGAGACTAGTGCTGGACAGGGCAAGGAAGTTGCTTGGGTTCTTCTCCCGCACTTTGCTGGATAGCTAAGGGAGGGCACTTGTTTTGTGCAAGGATCTGTGGGCTTGGGGGGAGTGGCTTCTTGCTGTATATGGCAGCATCACAGTGCTTGGGATCCATTATCAGAGATTTTAAAATAATAATTTTAACAAGTGAATGTAGCATGACAGTAAGTTGGTTGCTGTCACTAAGGTTATCTGTGATCATTTCTACATTTTCTTCTTAAACCTGGAATGACTTTCCAAAACCCAGCAGGGCTCAATGCAGGTGAAGCGTTTTCCACTGGTATCAGTGAGCTGTGAATTGCACCCCAAGTTTCAGGCCTGTTTCACAGAATCATAGAATACCAGGTTGAAAGGCACCTCAAGGACCATCTGGTCCAGTCTGGAAGACCTTGCATGTTTTTGTTTGGCTTTGTAAGGTTGTTGTTAGCCCACTCTTCCAGCCTATTCAGGTTTTCCTGCACAGGGTGGTTTCTTCTTTTTGAAGTGTCTGCTGCCCCGTTTATTTTGGTATCATTGGCAAACTTCATCAGGGTACATTTGACTCTGTCTCCCAGACCACTCATGAACATATTAAACAGCAGTGGGCTCAATGCTGGGGGACCACACTTGTGTTGCCTTGCCTTTGGTGAATCCATGCTGGCTTTTCCCAGTCGTGTGCTTCATCTGATTTGTGATAACCCCCTGCAGGATTTGTTCTGTAACTTTTCCCAGGGACTGAAGTATGGCTGATGGGCCTATAATTTCTCAGGTCCCTCTTTAAGCTCTTCTTGTGGATGGGGTGGCATTACCCACCTTCCAGTCTTTTGGGATGTCCCCCAATCCCCTTGACTTCTCAAAGATCACACGGAGTGGCCTCGCAGTGATTTCAGCCAGCCTTCCTAACACCCTCAGGTGCTGAGGGCCTTCCCTCAAAGCCATCCAGGCGGCAGCATTGACAAAAACAAATATGTTGTTTTCATTTAGGTAATTTAAGATGCCTTGTTTAGATACCTCTTCTGCACTGGGTGACAGCCTGATTGTATCTCCCACGTCTTTGACTTTCATTAATCCCTCCCTTCCTGGTTGCTGTACCTGAGCTTGTTTGTGTGATAACTTGTCACATAGGTTTCAACCTAATCTCCTCTCAGGAAGAGTATTCACCCTGCCTCTGGGTTCTGTCAAAGCAGCATGAGGTGCTGTGAAATCTTTATGGTCTCTGCAACAGGGGCAAGAAGTTGTTTCATTTATTGCATAAGCCATTCCTCATTTTGCAGTAGGCGCCAAGCTGAGAAAGAAGGAAAGATTCACTTACTTCTATTTCAGTTTATAATTTGATGGTCTGTGGATATGTCAATCCCAGAGATTTGACAATTAAGCAGTCGCTCACAATCGGTAAGGGAAAGGGGTTCTTGGTTGTTCTTTAAAGGAGTTGGAGCACTGATAGTTGCCCTCTGCCACAGTGACTTAAGAAAAAGAGTGACCTGGAGATACTATGTTGAATCGAAGTTACCTTTTTGTTGTGTTGCAATAGGAAGCTCATTGTCACAAATCTGCTTGTGCTTCGGAGCAAGCTGGTGCTGGGAGATAGTCACATGTGGGGAAAATCTAATTTCCATTATTTTGCTTTGTTTAGATATGTCACTTTGAGATCACAGAATGAAAACAGCATGAAATGCAAAGACAGCAGAAGATACAAGAATCTCACAAATCCTCAAAAATCAGGTAATGTCAGTGCATGGTATGTCCAGTTTTTTGAAGGCTGTCTTGTTTAATAAGGTTCTGTGCTTTTTGACTGTTTTTCAAAATTTGGGCTTCTGAGTCCCTCTGAGTTTATTGATGGACTTCTCAAATCTGGTTAATTGTGTGTTGGCTGTGTATCTAGTAAAATATTATTTTGGGTTCCATAATATATATGGCACAGGAAATATATACACATTTATATCTTAAAGGACTACTTTGACTATATTGTCTGATAGAAGCAAAAGGACATTAATTTAAGAAAAAAAGAAGCACCAACACATTTTTTTAGCCATTGGATTTGACTTGGCTCCACTGCTAGGCATCAACATGGTGTATTGTAGAGTCATGGACTTTTCACAGGTCCTGCAGCTGCATTTCTCAAAACCTTCTCCCTTGGGGGAGACACAGGGCTTAAAATAGCTGTTCTCTCCCCACTAAAAGCTTAGCCATATGCTATTTTCCACATACTACTACCTGTGATTGGTTTTTTTTGATTGTTTGTCTGTCTCAGGATGTTTCCTCCTTGCCTGTTTTTGCAAATCCTGGCATATGTTCTTTGACTGTTTCAAAGCATTTCCAGTTACAGAAAGAGGTAATTGCCTTGCATTCTGCAGTGTAAACACCACAGAGGTCAGGAAGAAATTGCTTAAGTGCATTACAAGGGTGCTCACCTTAAACTAAACTTGGAGGCTTATAATGGCTGTGGTCACAGCAAGAGCTGATGGATTAATGTTTGAGAATTTCCCCCTCTCCCCCAAATCAACAGCAGTGACCAGAGGTTGTAATGTAGCCAGCCACATACAGTAACTGAATGAAGTCTGACCTCTCTGTCCTAAGTTCTTTTCATGTTTGCAGAACCAGGATCTTGCTGGGGAACAGCAAGTGACTCAGTTCAGTAATAGAATAAACTAAAATATGAAGCTGAAGACAATTTTGATGATAGGATGTGTTTATTTTCCAGAAAGTTTTTGTGAGCATTGTCCTTGATGTAGGACTCGGCAGAAGGGATGACAGTTTGTCTCAACTAAGTAGTCAGTAAACCCAGGTTGGCTGAAGAAATTTCAAATCAAACTTAACTTGATCTAATATACAGTGAAGTATCAGCAAATATTAAAAGGATAAAACTACTGTGTTTATCACATGTGATCAGCCCTTTTAGTTAGTGCTGTTTTTGGTATGCTTTTTAGTCACTTAGTCATGCAGTATGCAATTCAAGTACCCTTCTGGTCTTATGTCAAGGCTTGTATTTTATTTTTATTTCTAATCAGTATTGTGAGGAGATTGTTTTATGTTTGCCATTTTTATGAAGTTATGTGATACCTGCTTCTGTTGCAGTTCTCTGAACCCTTCAGAGTACCTTGAAACTGTAACACCAATTCACCAACAGCAAAAATAATCAGATTTGTTGAAGCAACCTTCTTTGTTTCTTTGGGACTCATGAAATAGTATCTTCTTAAACTAAATTCAGTTAATGGCTTTATTTAGAAATCAGCCTCCTCTTCTTGAATAACCAGAATTCTGCTAGTTTGGGTACAAAACCATTTTCATTAAAATACCAGTGCCTCAGAATACATTTTTTACATAGATCAAAACAAGAGGAAGATGTTTCTGATTGTTTGTCTTCCTCCTTTTTTATTTCCCCTTTTCTAGAGACTTTCCTGAGATAATCAATTGTTGTTTTTCCTGTTGGGTTCAATGGATTTGGTGTTTGGTTTCTGTTGTTGTTTTTGTGGGGTTTTTTTGTTTGTTTGTTTGTTTGGGGTTTTTTGTTTTTGTGGTGGGTTTTTTTTTGTTGTTTCATGGTTTTTTGTTTTGTTTTGTTTGTTTGTTTTTCTGTCTTTTTTTAAACTTCTTTGAAGTAGAGAAATTGCTCAGTTCCTCTCCCATTGTTCTCCCCTCCCCCAAGTCCAATGTGTTTTTTATTAAACTGAATTAGGACATTCTAGTCTCTCTTAAGAGTGGAAATGGGAACAGCTTAAATGAGCATCTAGATGAGACTCAGCAGTCTTTCCAACTGCACTGCAGAAGCTTAGCTGCAAAGGGAATGATAATTTTTGAAGGATTTGTGCAACTGTTGAAGAACTACCAGCATTAATATTAATAAAAAGCAGCTAATACGCTTTTTCCTTTTCCATTTTAAAAGTATATAGCTTTCCTACTATGCTTGCTATAAAAACCAGTCTACTAAATATTTTGCTTCCTTTCTATTCTATTCCCTTTTGTAATTCTTCTATTTCCATACTTTCTCATATACTGAAGTGGGTTTTTTGTTGTTGGTTTTGCCTAAAAACGTCAACCTCTGGGTTTGAATGCAGATACAGGTGTGGGTTTGAGATCTCTGCCATTTAAAACCAGCCAAAACTGAAGTGCAGCAGAAACCATAGGAGCAATTGTATCCAGGACTGGGATGAAAAGGTTTTCATCGCTAAAAGCATTTGTCCTTGAGGAAGCTGTAGAAAATTTTTGGTCCTTGAAATCCATATTGCTATTTCAGTGTTTATTCTAACCAAAACAACCATGAGCCTGATATCTTCTGACCCTTATTTTCAGTCTCTGCTTCTAATTCTTGCTATATATCAGATGTGTTCAGGATTTCTATAGATACTTAAAAAAAAAAAAGTAGGTCTTTGAGTTATCGTCTCACCTCTCTGCTGGCTCACCCAACCACCTTGCCTGGCATTGGAAATTATTCATTCTCTTTGAGTACTGTGCTGATTTTTTCACAGACAAAAGCCTTTGCCAAGAAAGGAAAAAAAAAAAAAAAAAAAGAAAAGAAAAAACAGAGCAGGGGCTTGAACTCTAGGGGCAAACCTGGTATCTAAACAGCGCACAAGAGCACAGGGGTCTCTGAAGTATGCCACTCTTATTCTCCTAATTCTGTGCTTCTCAGCCTTCCAGCGTTACTCTGGCCTGAAGATGTAGGGACAATGCCAGCTTCACACCTGGGAGCTGTGTGTGTGCAGTGCAGGTAGGTCTGTTCTTGGTAGCTGCTCCTCTGGGTGGGGTCACAGTGGTGTTGTGGCCAGCTGAAAACCGTGCCTGTGTGTGCCCAGCTTAAAGGCTGGGTTACAGTCAGCCCGTGGCTGGGCTGCTGGTAGCACAGGGATTAGCAGCATGCAGGCTGTCAGGGAAGGAGCTGCTGTTTATTCCTATACCTATCCTAAAGGAAATCAGAGAGCAAGATGATGTGAATGATGGCTGTCTTGGTTTAGGAATAGCTTGGCAGGAGATCTGACAGTTCTGAATAACAAAACAGTAAATAAAAACATTCCCATAAAAAAGGCTAAAAATTAATAAGAGAAACACTGGATTGTTTCTATGGAAGCTAAGTAGGGGAAAAATTCAAATGAAAGAAGGGAAGGGAGAGCTTGATTTTGGATTTCATATTAACTGAAGTTAAGAATGAAGCTTATATTCCAGTGGCAGAAAGACAGTCACTCAAGAGAGCCCTGTCAGCCTGTGTGACTGGGGAGTGGTAATGCACGATTAAAACATGAGAACACACAGCAATGACACATTTCTAAGCAGGCCTTAAGTGTTATAAAATACAGTTTAGGCTGCTAAGGGTGGTGGTTAACTTTGCTTTAACAGATGTTTTACCATCCTGGAGGGAGAGAGTGACATGAGGAGGGATGGTGCCCAGCCAACAATGGTTGCTTGTGAGTAGCTGACGTTGTTGCTTGCAAGTAGCTACAGATACTCTGTCCTGCAAAAGCTGGTTGAACATGGAGGGATGTGGACTTCTTTGCCATCTTATCCAGTTTTCTTTTTTCAGGCTAGCTAGTAATTGATCTATAAAAACATGTAGATTTTTAGCTTAAAGTGAGAGATAAGAAACTTGAAATAAGTTGGACAAACTGTAGGATCCAATTCCTTTTTGATATACAGCCATGCAACCTACTGAGATGGGTTAGATTAGTGCTGTAATAACTTTTCAGCCTTTTAGTGAGTCTGCTTTCTTCAGCATTTGCTCTTGTAGAGTTTTTGTTATCCCTCTCCATTAACTCAGTCCCAAAACTAGCTCTGGCTGACTTTCAGCCCTTGTTTTACAGCACACACCCAGCCCAACTTTTATGCATCAACTTACTTGTAGTGGATGTCCCGTTCTGAAATTCATGTGAATTCAGGCAGTTCAATTGTGTGACTGTCATTCAATCTGTAATTTTACTTGAGTTGAAAAATTCTGCAGGTTTTGGCTTCTGTGGTGTGTGATGGAGCCAGAAGTGTTTATTTTATATAACTATCATATTCTTGGTATTTCACTGCCTGTTGTCTTCTCTTAAGTTTATAGAATGGCCTGAGTTAGAAGGGATCTTAAAGGCCATCTAGTTTCAATGCATTTGCTGTCAGCAGGGACACCTTCCACTAGATCAGGCTGCTCAGAATGCCATTCAACCTGGCCTTACAGACATCTGGGGATGGGACATCCACAACTTCTCTGGACAATTTGTTCCAGTGCCTCATCACCCTCACAGTAAAGGATTTCTTCCTAGATTATAATCCCCTCTCTTTCAGTTTGAAGCCATTCCCTCAAGTCCTGTCACTACAAACTCTTGTAACAAGTCCCTTTCCATCATTCTCGTAGGCTCCCTTCAGGTGCTGGGAGGCCGCAGTTAGATCACCACAAAGCTTTCTCTTCTCCAGGCTGAACAATCCTAGTTCTCTCAGCCTTTCCTCATAGGAGAGCTGCTCCATCCCTCTAATCATCTTGGTTGCACTCCAGCAGGTCCATGTCCTTCCTTTGCCAGGAACCCCACAGCTGCTTCTGGCTGTACAGTGATACAGTGTACAAAAGAGAAAAAATTGGATTGCCTTTATTGAAGACTGATATTTTCTTCCACTTCAAGTTTACCAGAATTAAGTTATGGCATGCTTCCAGAAGAGACTATTTGTATTGCTTTTCAGTTACTTGTATTTGAAGAGGGAGACACCTGGAGTGTGTAAAGGCATTTCAGCCAGCTTGGCTTGCCCCTGGCTTTCAGTCTGGAGAATGGAGCTGTGCAAGTTGTAGGGAACCTTGTTGAAATGATGAGAAAACCTTGTCTCTGTTGAAATCAATTGAACGACCATTAGCATAAGTCCAGATTTCATCCATAAACTTAAGTAGGGTGTTTCTCTTTCTAGGCAGCCTACAGAAATGTTTCTGTCTGTTGGCATTTGTTTTCATGTTTCTTTGTAATGATTGCATAATTGGGATGTATCTGTAATGTCAGAAATCTAATAGGTTAAGTAGCATAAATGACTTAGGAAGAGAAGAAACACGGAACTGCAGAACTGTTGTTGCTTTAAACTACCAGTTTAGTTGTTCAGTTTAACCATTTAGTAGGCAGAGCTGTTGCGATAAATGGCAGTGATGGATGTTTAGGCAATTTTTTTTCTATTTTCTCTTAAATGGAAATTGTTCAGTATGCTGTTAATTGCTTCTCAGTTGTTCAGAGACTAACTTTGGTGCCTCTGAGCCTTAATGGTGTCATGATAGACTCTGGTTTTAATCTGACAAGGAATGTATACTATTAGCATTTTGTTAAAACTGATAGCAAATGCTGTGTATACAGCATCATTTAAGCCTGTCATTCAAGTACTAAAAAAACATTTGGTATCTAAGGGGCTGCTTGATTACTGATTATGCTTTTATCAATGTGCGTATCTGGGGTTTTTTCCTATTACCTGAAGGTAGAATAACAATGCTTTTTAAATATTTGAATTTTTTCCCTCCAGATCAGTGATGCCTTTGAAAGGAATGTTTTCATCTTTCTTTCATTTTCATTTTTGGGGAGGGGAGATGGGTGTTTGAAAACAATACAGTTTTTTTCAAATGTGATTCTCATAGCTGCTAAACTTTACAGTCCGTTTGTGACTTAATTAGTATTTTAATGTAATATCCCAATATATTTTCGAGCTTTTTACAAATGTTTCTGTATGACTCTGATGATAACTCTGTAATCTACGTGACAGCAGCATGTCCCACCTCTCAAACCAAAGCTGAGTTGAGGATGCTGGAACTGCTGGAGAGGAAATGTTAGTGAACTGGGTTTTTTTTTTATTTTTATTTTTTTATTTTTTTCTGAGAGACAGGGAGAAAGGTGTGTAATGCCACACATCTAAGTGTGCTAATGCCACACATCTAAAACTTCTTGGCTGCTTCCCAGTGTCATGAGACCTGTGACAGGTAACGCCCAGGTGAAAGGGTGCAGTAAGTGGAATTTGGCGCAGGCCTAAGGGATAGCACTTATTGTGATGATTACAACAAGAGCTATGTCTGCTGGTACAGTCCACAGCATCTGCCACCATGGTGTTGCTCTCTGTGGGAAGAGAAGTGGTCAGGGGCCTGGTTGACCCCTTGATACATTTTTGTAATGAAATCAGGTCCTTTGCTACCTTAAGTCTATTATAGTCCTTACTCCTGGAATTCTTGTGGTCTTTTAATTGTTTCCTGGAGACATTTGTTCTCCGTCACTGGTTTGTATTGTTTCTTGTCCTTTGACTAATACTTGTCACTTCAGACTTTAAAAAGAAGGGCCAGACTCAAGGAACTTGGTGTAAATTACAGCTCTGTTAATAGGTGAAATGGGACATAGCTCCTATGCAAAAGGTGTACCTATAGATCCAGTTGTGCTGTTTTTATGAGAAGATGTATTCTGAGCATCTTGACTTAACTTGAACATCCTTAACTTGGCAGGCATAAAAGGAGATGCATGTTCCCTCTCTTCCTCTAAACATTGATGGCCTTTCAGTGTGAAACACCACACAGTGTTTATTTTTATGCCCTTTTAATGTTTTGTGGAGGGTTTGTTTAGTTTCCCTTCATAATTTTTCATAGGAAGTCTTTGAAGTTGGGTCGTGGATGAAAAATCCTGTTGGCAGCCTGACTATTCATTGTTGACTCCTATCTTCTTTAATTGTTCATCTATAAAAATCTGGAAGGGAGTGTGTTCAGAGAAACTGAAGCAATGTGTATTTCTGGAAAGGGGAAATAAACTCGCTATTATCCTCAGCTATTATTTGTCATGTGAAGATGTTACATACTAATGGTTGCAGATGGTTTACACAAAAACTATACACACTGCAAACCCTCTTAATCGGGAGCTATGGTTTTCTGTTATACATTATGCTAGAATGGAAAAGGGTTTTTTCTGCCTGCAGCTATGTGTTATCCTTATTCACTGTTGCTAGCACGAACTCTCTTTAATATGCATCTGGCAATGGTTAAAATTTTCTCCATCAGTGACTTCACATTCATCCACATAGATGGAGGATTCTTATAAGGTTAAAAAGGTAAGGAAGTCAGTGTGCAGGTATCTTTGGTGGAGAGCACTGCATTTAGAAAATCAGATGTGAAGGAGGCAGAGTTAAGGTTTTAGCTTAGTATTTCTGTGTTCTTGTTCAAGTTCAGGATCTGCTTTTATTTTAAAATGTATTTATGAGTGCATAAGCATATTGTACCTCTGTGCATATGTGTGACTGTAGACACAGTGATTGCTTCATTTTGTGGAGTAGTAAAACAATCCTATCACGTGCTTATGTATTTTTTATTCTTTGAAAACAGTACAGACATCTGTAAAATGTTACTTGAATTACAGTTTATACAGTAAAAAATTATAAAAGCCTGCATTCAGTATAAATTTGCCTGTTAAAATCATGCAACACAAAGATGGAAGGGTGAGAACGTAGAACAGAAGCTGGAGTTCAGCATTCCTGACATAAGGTGAATGGTCAGAAAAAATTTCAGTTGACTGGTTTGGTCTTAGCAGACATACTTCAGGTCAGTCAGCCTCACCTGCATCCGTGGAAAGGTGATGAAACAGCTCATCCTGGATGTCAGCTCTAAGGGTATGGAGAAAACAGGGATTCACCAAGAAGAAGTAACAGCTTGACCTATCTGATAGCCTTCTGTGATGGCATGTCTGGCTGTGTGGGTAGATGAGGGGAGAGCAGTGCCTACCTTGACTTCAGCAAGGCTTTTGACACTGTCTCCTATAACATCCTCATAGGTAAGCTCAGGAAGTGTGGGTTGAGAATTGGCAGAAGGGATGGTCTCAGAGTTGTGGACAGTGGTGTGGAGTCTGACTGCAGGCCCATTGCTAGTGGTGTTCCCCAGGGGCCAATACTGGGTCCAGCCTTGTTCAACTTATTTCTCAGTCATCTGGGATGAAGGGACGGAATATACTCCCAGCAAGTTTGTTGCTCATACTGAACTGCGAGGGGTGTCTGATTTGCCAGAAGCCTGTTTAGCTATCCAGCAAGAGCTGGATAGGCTGGAGAGTTGGGTGGAGAGAATCTTAATGAAGTTCCACAAAGGCAGGTGCAGGGTCCTGCACCTTTGGAAGAATAACCCCCTAAACCAACACGGGTGCTCAGCTGCTGGGAAGCAACTCTGTGGAGAAGGACCTGGGAGTCCTGGTGGACAACAGGTTGTTCATGAGCCAGCAGTGCCCTTATGGCCAAGGAGGCCAAAGGTATCCAGGGGGCATGAGGAGGAGCATTGCCAGCAGGTCAAGAGAGGTGATCCCACCTTTGTTTTGCCCTAGTGCGGCCTCGTCTGAAGTGCCGTGTCCAGTTCTGGGCTCTCTAGTTCAATAAAGGGAAGGAACTACAGGAAAGAGGTTAGTGGAGGGTTGTGGAGGTGATAAGGGAGCTGGTGCATCTCTTATGAGGAGAGGCTGTTTAGCCTGGAGAAAATGGGATTTTATGAATGCATAGAAATATCTTAAGGGCAGGTGTCAAGAGGATGGAACCTGGCTCTTTTCAGTGGTGCCCAGCAAAAGAACAAGGGACAACGGGCACAAACTGAAACAGGAAGTTACATCTAAATATGATCCATCCATCCTTAGCTTGAGGGTGTTAGAGCACTGGAACAGGCTGCACAGAGAGGCTGTGGAGTCTCCTGTGGAGATATGCACAGGTGAACCTGCTTTAGAAGGGAATTGAAGAGATGCTCTCCAGATGTCCCTTCCAAATCCAACCATTCTGTGTTTTTGTGAGTCTATGACTTGGCTTGATAGTCAACTATCTGACTAAAACTAGTCATGAGAGCTCAGTATATGGCCAACTAAAACTGCTTGAATGTTTATATACTTTAGGGGAAAAGACAGTTTTGAAGAATAAGCTTTTATTGGTTTGGCAGAATGATTTTGTTGGAGCACTAGAGGAGAGGCAGGATAATAGGATGAAATGAAGTAATCTAACTGTTCTGAAATAGCCCAGCTGCTACAATTTTGCATTTGACTGTGTATTTCAAACTAGAAGATTGTACAGTTTCCTTTGAGGCAATAACAATAACAGTTTATGGAAAGAGCCAGCACTTACCTTGTCTTTCTTTTACTCTGCAGATGCTTGGCACACTGAATGTACTGATCTGTGTAGGATTTGTGCTGCAGTCCATTTATTGAAGATGTGAAACAACATCAAGTTTGAGATTGGAATTACTGACTGACTGGATAAAATTTTATTCCTTGTGATGCACATGGACATGCTGAATTATAAGTAATCCTAGCTTCTTCTCCCCTCCCCTCCCTTCCCCTCACTCAACTATCTCAGGGTTCATAGAGATTTCAATGGTTTGTGTGCCTGTAAGTTTGGAACAGAAGTGACCAAAAATGGGGGATCAGCAACTGTATAAAACTAATCATACTGCCAACAATGATGAGAACTTGTACTACGAACAACAACACCAAATGAACTCCCTTCCCTCTCTAAATCATAGCTATGGGACATCTGTTATGGATGCTCCCCAGGCGTCCCCTCTCTCCCCTCCATTTCCCCAAGATTCAAGGGACAGTATAGCTTTGCCTGTCGGTTCAAAAAGTCTTGGGTCGATGGATACATCTAGGCAAACCAGTTGGACACATTCTGGCTCAGGAAACCATGTCCCAGCGAGGAACAGTTTCAATAATCAAAGTGCAATGTGGAGCCCCCTCGGGCAGGGGGAGTCCCATGATGGATACCAATATCCTTACCCTCAACCCAGTGAAAACCGATCGCAAAAAATTACCAGTGGGGTCCTGCACAAATTGGACTCCTTTACACAAGTATTTGCTAACCAAAATCTGAGGATTCAAGTCAACAACATGGCTCAGGTTCTGCCCACCGAGTCTTCAATGGTGGATAATTCTGGTGACAGTGCGCTCAGGCAGCTGCTCTCCCAGAAGCTGGCAGTTGAGCAGCAACCTGTAACTTCCACCGTACAAAGATACCAACCAGTGCCACAGCAAACACACCAGAATTTTGCAAGCACACAGCAAAAGCAACAAATGCAAGTCATGCAGCACCAACAGTTGTACGACTACCAGCAGCACTTATCACAGGTGCAGATGCATTCTGCGTTCCAGCAGGGACAGGCGCACGTTCCACAAATGCAGTCCCAGCAGCTCCTGCCACAACAGATGCAACACTTGCAGCAGCCTCAGTACTACGCTCAGCCACAGCAGGGACACCAGCGGCTCTTGATCCAGGAGATCCAGCAGCAGCAGCCAGCTCGGCAGCAGCGGCAGTGTCCGGTGCAGATTGCTCAGTATTACCAAACACAACCTGTCATGCAGCAGTTACAGCAGCAGCAGCAGGCGATGCAATTGCCACTTCCTCTGTATCACAGGGAACCCAATCCAAAGACTATGCATGAACCACACCAGTACCCTCAGGATCCCAGTCATCCTGTGCAGCTTATCCAGTTGGGAGCAGTGCCTCAGTATTGCTTCCAAGATCCCCATGAACAGTACAGGCACTTGTACCCCCAGAGTTTATTGCAGCAGCAAGATCAGCAGAAGCAATACCTGAATGAGAGCAGAGTGCCATCCCTGAACTCCCACATTGGCCTCACTCCACCAGAGACCGCCGAGGATCCCACACAGCAGGAGATCAATTCTGTAGGTAATGCTGTCCCTCACCGAACTCTTCTACCGCCCTCAGGAGTTCATTTGGACAACAAAAGCTCTCAGCAAGATTCTCCCAGCACCACGTGGTCTCAGGTAGGTGATATTTTAGATCCACACCCAGCCAAATTTGTTTGCAGAAGAGTAGCAAAGTGTGGAAACTAAGTGGTTTCAGCAGAGGCAGAGAAGGTTAGGATGTGAACTGTGGGCATCTCTGGGATGGGGAACTATTGGGAACTTCATTACCAGACTTCTGTCTACAGTGCTTGGTTGGCTTTGGGCCAGGCTGGCAGCAGCACAGAACAGCTGCTGCAAGGCTGATGCTTTCCTTGTGAGGCTTTGGGAAGTTCTGCCTCAGTTTCTGGGAAGGACAGACCCAGTTAAAACAAAGCTTTCTTGCTAATTCTTTAACACTGCAGGCTCAGTTGTTCAGGAGCAGTTAGTCAACTCTGTTTCCAAAAGCAGTGCCTCTGGCTCAAAGCAAAGGCTTCAAACAGCAGGTGAGTGAAGAAAACTTGAACTAGCAGTGCTCGCAGGGGCAGATCTGATGTCTGGCTCTCAACTCAGAGGCTTTTAGTAGTAGTAAAATAGTATGCAAAATGCAGACTTAATGCTGTGAGGACCTTCATTTGCACCATATTTTCTGAAAATTTATTTTCTCAACTTTTTTCCCCTTTTTGATTCTTCTGTTATGATAGCAGGTTCAACTGTCAGATGGCAGACTGCAGCCACTGTCCCCAGAACAAAGGTATTTTTAAAAGATTGTTTTTGTCTTTCTAATTAAATATGAGAAATGCAAAGGAGATCTGTATTTAGAGGGAAAAGCATACAATCTGGGTGTGTAATAATTGTTGCTCTTCTAGAAACACCTTTAGTTTTGTGCTTTGTGATTTTAAATTTGTATGATTTCCAGCATGCCTTCATAGCAATAGACTCAAATTAATGCTTCCTTTATATTAAAAAAAAAATTAAAATTAAAAAAAAAATTTAAAAAAGGAAGGGAACCAAAGAAAAAACCAAAAGCAGGGGAGCTCCAGTGTTGCATTTACAAGAAAAGAGATGCTGTGTGGTCTGGATTTGTATCTTGGGCAGCAGAGATCTTCTGTTTGTTTCTTAAGGTCTCACCTCTGAAGGGCCAAGGTGTCCATCAGAGTTGGACACCTTGTTATGGTTGCCTACCATAAATTAGAGGCATTGTGTCATGATATGACGCAGAAATGAAGGCACAGAACTCAGTGAGCTCGAAGGCAGGAAAAAAAGAGAAAGTTTATTTTCCACTTAGGTTTTATAGTTTTCCAGGGATTACCCCTGGATTGGATGGAGAAGTTACCACCTCTCCATCCACACTGGTGGAGACAAAAGTCCATCAAATGTGTCTCCTTGAGAAAAGAATGTAAACATAGATTGTTTTCCTACAGAGTCCTTGAAAGGACTCCACTTCAACCTATAAACATACAAAAAGAACCTCAGAAAATTAGAAGATTTTAGAAACTCTCAGAAGGCTTTAGAAAATGTGGGTGACATCATTGTGTCCAAGTACTTGTTAGTTGTTGTCACAAGTGTGGAAATGCAGGTTTGTCATGGTAGGTCTCATGGGTCTCAGATTTTCTGTATGGATGAGCATGTTCTGCTCAAAATTTCCCTTTTCCCCATCTTGGGAGCAGCTGATCTAAGGTTGTTGGCCACATATTCCACAGCAGTCACCATGTGCTTACTTGTTACTTCATTACCATCTAGCTGTAAAATTTTATGAACTTCCTTGATTAAAAAAGCTTCTTCTGCAATAAAGGGATCATGCCAAACTAATGTTTTTTCTTCTGTTCCATGCTTTAAAAAAAATGAAAATAAAAACAGTGGCCAGAACAGAGAAACACTTCCTGAGAGAGCTGATGCAAAGAACAAGCTAATGTGTTCAATATGCTTGAAGGAATTTAAGAGTTTGCCTGCTCTAAATGGTCACATGAGGTCACACGGAGGAGTAAGAGCATCTCCTAACTTCAAACAGGTAACAGTCCATTTGACTTCAGTATTTGGCACAGTCCTTTTGTTTTGATGTTTGCTTGCTTTGCCATGCTTTGCTTTGCTGTCAAAACTTGTTCTCCTCAGCACTGTTTTGTGATGTCATACCCCATGGAAGTAGAAATGCACATAATTCTGTTAGTTTGTAGGTGGGAAGTCTTGTTTTGAAGACAGAGACAGTGGTGGAGGACAGATCAGTGTTTGTCCTTCTCTGTTTCTCTGCACGTTACAGAACACCCTACCAAGTCATGTCAGGAGTGTCTAATTTTTTTCCTCCTCATGTTTGTTTATTATATTAGAAATACCAGGAACATCAAGTCTTCCTTATTTTCATTTGAACTACTTGGATGACTAAGGAATATTTATTGGAAGCCTTCCCAGGCTTTAACTGGAGGAGCAGAATTGTTGAATCTTTGACAGCTTTCTTCCAAAGTGTTTTAGTTGCATAGGTATCAACAAATACCAAACCAAAAATGTGTTTGAGTTGTTCTGAATAAAAATAACTTGCCCTATCAGTCAGTCTTTATCTTGATAATTTAGAAATTCTGGGAGTACCATAGGAAGGCAAAGAGCTACCTGAGTTCTGCAGTTTATGTTCTTGTTTTTAGTTGGGTGATGGAGAATTCTGTGTTTGTAGTGACAAAAAGAGACATTTTTGTCTCCCCTCCTGCAAGTTACCTTGTAAAGATGCTTCAGGTGATTTATTTGTCATCAGGATTGAATCCTATGTAGGAGTCACAAGTAGCCTGCTGACTTCATTTGAGGCAAAGAAAGAATCCCAGGAAGGAACACTGTCGTGTGTTTTGTAACCCTGGCCACTTCTTTTCAGCCATGGTGCACACATTATGTAATGCATTGATCCCAAAGCAGCACTCCCTCACTCAGGCTGAAAGCCTTTAATTGTCTGTGCAGGATGAAGGAGAGAAACCACCACAGCAGCTGCTGTCTAAAGAGGTGGATGGCCTCATGCCCATCGTCATGCCAGTGTCTGTCCCTGTAAAGCTTCTGTCACCTGAGCCCAGCACGCAGCCCTCTGCCAGCACTGCCACAGTCACAGACAAGCCTGTCAACTCTGTGTCAGATGATGAGATGCCTGTTCTCGTGAAGATGACTTATTCTCCACCGCGCAGTCCAAAAGTGGCCAACCCCTGCTCATCCTCTGTGAGTGCTGTGTTTCTTGCCACTAACTGTCCTGTGCTTGTTAAATCCCTTTGCTTGTAGTGCTGCTACTTTCTAAAACGTCCGTATTTTAGAATATTTTATGGAATCTTTATGATTCCTAATTTAAAAAAAAACAACTCCCATAGCATCACAGCATTTCTTCCTCAATCATTTGAAAATAGTAATTTTCTTTTGGTGAGGAATCAAGATCTCAGTTGAAAACAAATAATTTGAAATTGGAATGTGACATTCTTTCATCCCACTAGAACAAAGGGATTTACTCTCTTTTTACTGGTTTTGTTTTTTCCTTTTCAGGCTGCTTCATTGTTACATTATTGCTTAAAACTGGCAGTTTTATTTCTTCCTGTTTTCTGAAGTCAGATATATGTGCTTCTCATTTCAGCCAAAGAGAGTGCAGTGCTTAGAGTGTGTGCTCTAAGCAAGATGAAACTTGAGTTTTGCAGTGTAGTAATTTTTCCCTTTCTCCCTGCATGCATCAGCTCTAAGGGTTAATTACTGGAATTTCTGATACAGGAAAATAGCTCTGCTTAATGCTTTCATTTCACTTATAAAACTGAAATGGTCAGGCAGCATGAGGAATTGATGAGTGCTTGAATGAGATGTGAGAATGCTCATTATTATTTTCCTGAAGGAGTCCTGGAGCAAGCAATATTTATTTCGTGTTCCAGTGTAGAAATGGATTCTGCTCATTCTATCACATCCATTTTGGCAGACTACACCATGATAAAGGATTACTGGGGAGTATAAGTACTGTATGGTATTATCTGTACAATGCAGAGAAGTATCCTTGTGATATTTTTGATTTTCCTTCTCCATGTGAGACTGATGGATAAATAAGAGGTCAGCATTACACCAGCATGGGTGACTCCTTACAATAGTCACTCCTGACTCTTCATGCAGACATACTCACTAATTTTAAATATATATATAATATATACATGTATATATAAAATCTTTCCCCTCTTCCTTAAAGACAGAGGTTTTAAATATAAGCTTCCACTTTACTGTGAAAGCCGTCATTTCACAATACTTAGTAACTCAGCAGTAGAATTTTTCATTTCTATTTCTAGTTCTGCTAAAGAATTCTTTTCTGAATCCTCAAGCTCTGAGTGGGAGATCTTCTCTGGAGACACCAGAGTAGGTGGCTTGGGCTTGTGTATTTCTGCAACGTATATAAAGTGACTGATTAAATCTGCCAATGATTGGTGAAATGCACATTCATTCCCTCAAAATTATGCCTGTGGTCTTTGTTATTGCCCAAGCAAACCAAATTCACGCAGTTCCCTCTCTGGACCCTATCTTTTATATAAGCAGTAGCATTGGAAACATTAAAAGATCAAAAGATCCACAGTTTCCTCCTCTTCTGTAAAGAGATTGTGCCATTGGAGAGGGACTTTTTTTAAATACCAAAGAACTAAAGCTGTGTTGTATTTATTTATACTGTGCTTTGAGCTGTCCGGAAAAGCTCCCACACAACTCATGGAATCAGTAAAGTGAAACAGCAGAAAGGAATTAAACATTCAGCAAGGCTACAGGATGGTGAATTGAGGCTAGCAGTCAAGATCTGTCCAGAGTGGATCTACCAAGGTGCAGCAGCAGGGCCCAAAAGTATGCATTCTGTCTTTGATAATGGGAATCACAAAAGTAGGATGGTTCTTCAGGGGTGGTTCTGCACTGAGAGCCTGTGGACACCACTATCTCCTTTACTGCTCAATGTGGCATTTTTGAAAGCAATGCTGGCATAGGTGTGCTCTAGGTGAAGCAATGGAGGAGGTGGAGCTGTTTACGATTTCTAAGATGTTTATGTTGATTTGCTTTACAGTTGTGAGAAAGGAGCAGCCACACTTTAACACTTGGAGAGCAGAACAAAATGACCCCTTAATCAAAGACTTGGATCTGGGCTTCTGGGTCTCTTTTTTAGGTTTTGGGTTGTTTGGGTTTTTTTTCCTTGAGTTTAGGGGTTTTCCCCCCTTTCTCCTTTATGAACACTAAATGTTCACCATCTTGATGGACTTTATCTGTCATTAGAGGTAACTTTCACTGTTCCAAATGTCCATTATCAAAAAAATCCTTTGCGAAGTTGCATTTTCTTTCCTGCAGAAGCAAAACTATTCCAAAACTAAATTTTTTCTTTTCAGAGAAAAAATGTCAACAGCTGTTGGAGAGGATGCAGCCATGATCTAACAAAGAGGACAGGACCTCTGTAATCAAAAACATTTCCTCAAGCTGGAACTTATTAACATAAGGGATAAAGAGTGACAGTGCTAATGCTCGTTTAGCATGATTTTTATTGGGTGAATGTGATTCTGAAGAACCACCCATGGTGTGAAGATATATGTTGTCTAAACATATATTGTAGTAATTTGCTTTATGTAGTAGTAGAGTTTATCAGATGATGCAGACATTCTGGAGTAACGCTGTGAAAAGTTTCTTCTCCATCCCAAATTTATTCTAAAGATTGTCTACAGTTTAAGTACCCAAAAGCAGTACATTTAATAATACTGTGTTTATCTACCAGCTCTTCTGTGTGTTCTTCAGCACAGCCTGAAGACCTGTTTCTTCCTACCTTATCCCCACCCCCCAAGAAATCCAGATTCCAGGCTTGCATAAATTCTGTGCCTTCTTCTTCTGTATACTCTAGGGATTTGTTATTAAATTATTTTCAACATTCAAATTCTAGAAGTCTGGGCATGTTCACAGTGTGTGAATTTCCCAAGTGGTCATCTACTACTCTTTTCTCTCTAAGGAAAGAGGCTTAAGTTCAAGATTTGTTGCAGCTGGACTGTAATCAAGCTGATGGGAATGTAGTGATAAGAGGCAAAGAATTTGAATTTATTACATTTTTCTTCCTTTCCTGCTGCTGAGTACTGCAGTAATTTCACTGAGCTCATGTGTCCTTTCTGGTCTCACTAAATAAATGCATTACAAAACTTCTCATATAAAGTTTCTTCTACTAAACTGTGGCTGGGTAATGAAGTATCTCCCACCAGCCTGCGTGCATGTTCAGTGTAAACAGAAGTGCCCAGAGTGTATGGGTAGCGATGAAGAAGGGTGTGGGAGACTCATGGTCTGGGAGAACCGTTCCTGCAATTTCAAAGCTGACAGCAGCCTCTCTTTGTGTCCCCTTGTGGCTCAGCCTTACCTTCACCCAGAGGGCTGGCTGATGGAGGTGAAGGGTAATTTGTCCTGGCTTTTCTCACTCCCCTGAGGTTTCTGTATAGTGCCAGAGACTGTATGGGCCAGCGTTATTACAGTGGTACCTGAATAACTGCCTGGTGGTAACAGCTTTTCTGTGGCCATTGCCCAAAGCTGTACAGGATTGTGTGCGAACCACAATAAGCATGCCTGAATTATAAGATTCTCCATGTTTTCCTTTAGGAAACTAGCAAAAACCCTCATCCAAGTGCTGTAAAATTGGAAGAAAACTTCAAACCGTTGCAGGACAAGAAGAAGTATCGGCACAGACCAGAACCTCTCTTCATACCTCCTCCTTCCTTCAACCTCAGCATGTCCCACTCCGGTGCCACTCTGTACCAGAGCCAGCTCCGCTCTCCCCGTGTTCTGGGTGATCACCTGCTGGACCGGACACACGAGCTTCCCCCCTACACTCCGCCACCGATGCTCAGTCCTGTCCGGCAAGGGTCAGGTCTCTTCAGCAGTGTTCTCAGTTCTCACAGCACATCACATGCTCAGCTGCCACTTACTCCACTGACACCCACGCCACGGGTGCTCTTGTGTCGGTCTAGTAAGTATTGCATTTAGAGAGCACAAAAGAGAGACCACTGTCCTCTCTTCTCGTGTCACCACATTGGTGGGTTTCGTGTGTGCTCACATGCATGGCCAGTTCTATTACTTCACAGGAAAAATCCATTTTAGTGGCAGTTTTGCCTTGGATTTTGCAAAGTTAAGGCATAATGGGAATAGAGGATGCTAATCTGCCAGTAAGGCTGTGATCATTCCATGTGGTCTGCACCAAGAAAGGACCACCTTGCCTCTCATTACATCTGGGCCTTCTGAAGTGGAAGAAAAAGACCTAGTTTGAGACATGGGGTTCATGTTAAGTATTTGTTGTTCAGTACTTCACAAGAAAAGGTGTGTAATCACTCAGAATTAGGGCAGTAGAAACCTCTGCAAGTTCAAACATTTCTATTACCTATAAAAATTTAGACTGTTGCTAAATATCGATAAAGGGTCATTTTTGCATCATAGACTGGAGTGATGCTGGTGTTAGTAGGGAGGTGGCAGTGCAGCCTGGGAGGATCAGCAGCAGCAAAACAGCAATACTCAAATTTCAATCTCTGTTTCAGATAGTATTGATGGAAGTGTCATTCCAGTGACACCTGGGCCTGGAGAACAGACTGTTGAACCGTAAGAAAAACAATATTTTCACTTCTTTTATAGATTAGCTGCAACCTAGAGCCCGTGGCCTGAAGTGTTTTGAACCAGGCAGGAAGTATTTAGCTGCCTGAAATCATGTTGGGCTGGGTGCATTTAGTGTTTCTGTGGATGGTGGCTAAGTACATTTGGAGCAAAGTGGCTGTGGAAGATTTAGGTGGCATGGCTCAAAGTTAGTGATGGATGGGAAGAGTGCTGTGAGGAAAATGTGCCAATCCAGTACTCTTGCATTTGTGTGTATACAAATAAATAAGTAAATTTTTTAAAGAATGGAGCTTTGGAGTGATGGTGTTACCTGGTAGGTTCCCCAGGGCAAAGTGCAAACTGGGTTGTCTCTCAGCAGTAATGGCTCTTTTTGCTCTCTGCTGAAGAGTACCGTTCTCTGTGGAGCAGAAATTTGCTGTTTCTGATGTCTAGCCTCTTTGCTAGTCATGCACATAAACTAGCTTGGATTGTCCCTAAGGTATGATGTCTCAGTATGGCTTAAATTGCCTATTGAAATTTTTGTTTTCCCCAAGAGATCACTTCTCTCTAGTATTCAAAATACTTATCCCACTGGGAGTAAAGCATTGCATAAAGCAATCTGACAAATTTCCTGCCACTTCAGTGCAGTAGAAGTTCTGTTGGAAATAAAGTGAACGCTAATCTGACTTTTGTTTTTTTCCACACATTGTGTAGTTGAATACTTATTTATTTATTCCTCATTATAGGCGAATCAATA
Source organism: Aegithalos caudatus (assembly GCA_013389925.1). Taxonomy (NCBI): domain Eukaryota; kingdom Metazoa; phylum Chordata; class Aves; order Passeriformes; family Aegithalidae; genus Aegithalos; species Aegithalos caudatus. The sequence continues at coordinate 113,044 of WEIU01004915.1, read as the reverse complement.
TTGGGTCCAGGTTCCAGGCCGACATTCCTGAGCTGCAGGACAGATTGCTAATGGAGAAAGATGTACACAAGGCTACTTTGGTTTGGAAACCATGGCCAGAACTGGAGAACAAAGTGTTCCAACAAAGAGGTACAATGACTTGCATTTTAGAAGTTCCTATGTCAACCTGTGCCTGTTGAAGGAATAGGCATTGATTTCTCATGTCTGTACTGAACAAAACATTCAAGAGAATATTAATTGCTGAAAGTGCAGAGCAAGAGACTAGAACTACATGGTACAGGTTCAGAGCAACAGCATTATATAGTGGTATTTCAAGAGAAGCCTGAATCATCTGTTTTCTGGCAGCCAAGGAGGAAAAGTCATTGCTGGGAAGTTGGGGACTGAATTGCCTGGTAAAGCAGAGGTCACAGCTGAGAGGCAGCTGATGGATCCTTGGCCTGTCCTGTGACCATAGTTGAGAGGAAATGTGGCAGGCTTGGTGGGTTCTACCAGTCCTGAGCAGAATTTTTTCCTGCTTCTAACATGGTTCATTCTATTTCACCACCCTGGCTGGAGCCCTCTTGGCACAGCAGTGTCACTGGTGTATGCCAGTCATTGACTCACAGGCAGATCTCTGGCTCTGGAATAGCCTGTCCCATCCCAAGCATGTGCTCCATTACATCCTCTCCTCAGTGATCCTAAAACAAGGAGATGAGATGCTGAGGAGAAAAAGTGTGTAAGAATCTGCTGCCCTGAACTATGTAGTCTTTGAGGGGCATTACAAAATCCTTGGCTCCAGATGTTTGACTGACAGGCTACTGTATTAGCAGTAAAATGTTGACTTGTTTCTGACAGTGGAAGACCTTTTAAATATGAGCTGTTCCAGTGTGTTACCTGGTGGAGGAACTAACTCAGAATACGCTTTGCACTCTCTCTTTGAAGCAAAAGGAGATATTATGGTAAGATAAAAAGCTGAAAGGGGAGATATGATCCTCATCTGCAGATAAATTAGCATGCTTTATTAAATGGATTTAGATATGGTTATATAAAAAAGATTTCTGATTGATTTGAAATGATGCTTCAAACATCCTGTAACATTTTTGGGGAATGACTTTTCCCTTTATTCTCTAATAAATTTAAATTTCAAAGCAGTGCCTCTCTGAAGGCTTACAGTATATTTCATATAGATAAGATTACATAGTTTATAGCCTTGGGGCTTTGAATGTCTCCCAGTGCTTACTCCAGCCCTGATATTTCATAGGCTTTATATTTGGTCACAGAGAGCTTAGTCCTTCTTTAGCCCTCATAAAAAAAATCCCCTTTTTTTTGGAGCAGTAATCACATCTACTTATTTGTTCAGAACTGTGAGGTAATTGCACACAGTTCTTATATAAATAATGCATTTCAAATATTTGCATTAGTTTAGTGATGGGAATGTTATTAACTAAGGCAAAACATCCATTTTGCCCAGTGTTAGGGGAAGGCAAGTCCCCTTGAACCAGTTCCTGGAAAGCCAATATAAAACTAAATGCAACAAAACATGGGGCTGGAATGAGTCTCACTGGATTGGCTAATACAGTGGGTTTTAGCTCGTGTCCCAGTTTTCTTAGGCTCTGTTAGCTGTATCTGAGGGGTCTGAGAATGTCAGGATGTAGAATTTGCTTTACAGAGAGTTTGCATTTTCAGAGGAAAAATTTTAGGGATCCATAAATCATCTGTTTTCCTGATCTGAAGAACTATTAGATATACTTGAAGTCATTTTTGACAGATGTTAACCTACACAGATATTCTAAAATATTTTATGCTATAAATATTAATGCTGTCAAACCAAGTGTTAAATATTAGTATTAACGAACACTATCAAGTCAAACACTATAAATGTATTTGTTTGTGGCAAGCAGAAGGGAGGGAAAGAGCTGGAAGTTACTAACAGTCACACATTTGTGTTCATTAAGGCAGGACAGGTGCAAATTAGGTGCTCTTCTGTGAGGTACTGTGTTAATAGGCCTTGGAGTAATTTGATGTGATTTTGTATGACACAAAAAAGAAGAAAATTAATTCATATTCTTATACCAAATAGTCTTCTAAATGCAGTTTTACGCCACAGCTGATTGCTTTTCCTAATTCTGTTTTTCCATGCTTTTTCATTTAGGTTGCTCTTGAAAAGCTGCTGTTGCGAAAGCCAGTGAGACTGAAGTGTCATCCTTTGGCAAATTACCACTATGCCGGTAGGTTTCCTTCTGATCTTTCTATTTGTTACACAGTCCAAGCCTAGCATCCCAGGCTGGAGCATGGGATCACATTGCACTCTCTGCTGTCTGCTGCAGGGATGGCATCATTTAATAGAGATTATATGGACAGTGCCAAGGGTACTCCCAGAGCCGTTTGTTGCAAGTTTAGCAGTTTTATACATGACCGACAATGTACATAAGCTTTGCATCCATGTTACTCCATGTAGGAGTCTATGGATTTAAAACTGCCTTGGGTGATTATTTTTCTCTTTTAAACTGAAATTTAACAATTTCATCTCCTTTAAAAACTGCCGCTATTTGTAATTTATAATTTAGTATCACTAATGTCTTAATTTTCTGGTACATAAACAATCTGCCATTCTGCCTGCTTCTTCCCAGGTGATGGTGCATAATAAATCAATATGATAATCATGAGCACCCTTCCAAAGAGGCAGTGCTGTAACTCTTATTAGAATCTTAGTGCTGCTTACAGAGCTTCCATGTGGGGATCTAGTCAAAAAAGTCTGGGTTGGTGACTTGTTTCATAAAATACAGCAGGAACTGCATTGTGGTGTGAAACAGAAGTGAAATACAAATGTGGTGTTAAGTCACAGTGCTCAGTCACCTGAGCAGAGATGGCAAATGTCTCTCCTCTGCAACCCCCCATGTTATTGCTTAATGCTTTGTAGTGGCTAACAACTGCTGAGACACAGAGCAGAAATGTCTTTACGTAAGACATTTCAAACTTCATTTCCAGTTCAGGCTTAATAGGAAATGAGCCAAGAGTCTTCTGGTGGTCAGTCAAATCACAGTGTCCAAGGTCATGTACTCATTTCAGTTACAGTCAGCGTGCAAGGTAAGTATAGAAGCAGCCTACTTCTTGGCTGCAGCAGCCCACTGGAAAGACTTCCAAGTAACAAGAAGTCTTTGTAAAGCAACTCCTTAACCCCTTGGCCTAGAACAAGATTAGAAACATGTTTGATGGTAGCTGATAATGACAATAAATAAATGTGAATGTCAGGTTTTTGGTTTTGTCTGAGGGAGGTGCTTGGTGCTTCTGATAGCAGCTCTTTTGCAGCCCAGGGTGGACATGGCAATGGATGGAGAAGGAGGACATTAGCCAGGAACTTTGATCTGGGTCTCTTGCCTGAAGAGAAGACACCTAATCGTGTGTGGGACAGTTCAAGGGCATGAGAGCAGGAAGATGAGGAGATATCCCATAGCCTCTTAATCAGTAAACAATCTAATTAGCAGAGCAGATAAGAAATTGCTGCCTGTGTGACAGAGAAGGAACAGTCTTTACCAAAGCTAGTTCACAGTAGTTTCAGAAAGATTTCATTGGGATTCAGGGAGGAGCCAAGAGACTGTTTTGTTAAATTTCACGTAAGGTGATGCTAATCCTTGGTAACTAGCACTGAGACCTGTGGACACCTTTGAATTCCTATTTCTTAATCAGGAAGGAAAGTTTGATTGTGCTAATCACAGCATGAAATAAAATCTCACCGGTCTGGATTTAAGTGCCATAAAATAACAAGACAAATAACTACTTTCTAATGCTCTTGCATGCAACATGTGGTTGCAACTTATATTGACAGCATTGCTCTAGCACTGTGCAGCAGCTCTTGAATAACAGTTTATTTCTGACTGATAATCAGCCACTCGAGGCACATGAGAATTTTTCACAATCTAGTGGATGAATAGCTTTAATATGACTTCAAGTGGCATAATTTTGGGATAACTTCATGTTTTCTGCACCATACTCAGAAATCATGGCTCTCAGGCTTGCCACATTTAAAGGTGGAATACATTGGAACAGAGCCACTTAGCCACAAGAATTAACTTGTTAGAGTACCACAAACCACAGATACCCAAACTCATCCTTAGAATTTGCCTTTGGATGATGGTACAGGCAAATTGCTCACCTTTGAAACTTGTGAAGTAAGCCACTTGTAAAACTTGAGGATTTTCTGCTGTTGCCAAGAGAGCTGGACATGCTGATGCAGGGCTCCTTGGAAGAACACCCTAATCTCTGTCCTAAGACTTTGCTATTTGTCAGGATGGTGTTTTAGGAAGAGAGAGGGAGCGCCTACCTAATACAAGAGGGGCACTGTTGCAAAGACTTGAATTGTTCTCCTTTGAATAGTGGAGTTTCTCAGGTCTGAAGTTCTGCAGTGAGAACTGCAGGAGAGATGGTCTCTGACATAGGGCACTTGAGGCATTCTGGAAGCTTCATGTATGTGCTGTGACAGGACTGTGGGTCAGACCCAGCATATGTTGTATGTAATGGCTTTCAGCTCCCTCTCCATGGGGCTCCCTGGGTGTACATGTAGCCTCCTTGAAACCCACAAGTTGGGCCCAAAGCATACAAATGAGTAGAAGATATTTAATGTAAGTTAATCAGTGCAAAACCAGTATGGCATGTAAACAAAATGCAGAATAAATATCTATACATAAAGATCAGCTTTAAAAATTGATCTGTATTCTAAAGCCCCAAATTCTTTTTGCTGCATTGCAGATCTCTCTCTATGCATGTTCTCTATATCTCCCTCAAGCTAACAAGAGCAAAAGTGGTTTCCCAGCAACCAGAGTTAAAAACAGCTTTTCTTCTGTTTCTTTTCCTACACAGGATTTATTCTATTAATTAGGTTACTTCCAATTAACCCACATAATCTTATAAGGGACTCTGCTAATACCACAGCTATTAGGGAAAATATGCAAGGTCCAAATTCTCCATAGGTGTACAACAAAATTAGTTCATTGAAGTGATTCTATGTTATTTTTATTGTGTTGTCTTTTTTGGAAGGTGGGGTAGAGGTAGGAGAGCAGAATGACTAGAAAAAAAAGAAAATCTCTCCCAGTGTTTTCATGCTTTTTGAAGTTATGTTTTGGCATAATAGAGTAGCCTCCTGGACTTGAATGAGTGCGTTTACCCCTGTACAAAGGGACGGTAAATGCAAATGACCGACAACTTCTGTAAGAAGGGAATGATGCTGGTTCAGGGTGAGAAAATATGGAAAGGCAGTGTTTCAGCAGAAAGATCTCTGAGTGATAACAGAATAAGTCAAAATTGTGGCTTGAAGCCAGTGCCTTTCTATGATGCTTAAGAGAGCTTTAAGTGTAAATCTCTGGGGAAATAATTAATGTGTGTTTATGTCCAGTACTGGAAGAGCCTACAGAAAACAGGTTGCAGAAAAGTTAATTTTGTAGTTTTCAGCATATAAAGGAGCGATGAGATACCTGCTCTGAGCTTGTAAGCCTGGGAGTTGATGCTGAAGAACAAAACATTTGCAGTTAATAACATTGCTTTTTTTTTTAGACAAAAGTAACTTGTAGAGTTCAATACCATGTGTGGTGCCAAGACCCAAGTTAATTGAAATTGGTGCAGAGGCAAGCATTTCTATGCAGAGTAGTAACATTGACCAGGAATATTTGAGATTTATTTTCATAAGTTTTAGATGGTTCAGAAATTCTCAGACTGAAGTAGAATCTTTTTATAGTGTAAGTCATTTCAAAGGCATCCACTTAATGACTTCTTGCATATCCTTCCTTTAATGTATGTAACGCTGCCCACTCCTAACAAACAGAACAGTGCTTTGATGCATAAAAGCAATCCTGTGCTCCTTCTGTTTGACTAATATTGGGAAAGCATAAATTCAGTTCAATTTAAATGCTGATTTTACATTTTCATGGGCAGTTAGGCCAGGGGACCAAGCACAGACTAACAATGTTCAGAAGTTTTATTTACAGCTTCCATTAAAGGATAAAAAACCCTTTGTGCAAAATGCGTATTGCTACAGTCTCTACCTGCTTGTGACCTCTGTCACAGAGGATTTAAATGTCTTATCCCAAACCATGCAAGTGAAGACCTGCAAAAGGATCTTACAAAAGGAGAACAAAAAGATGTATGAACTTCTGTGTCATCAAATGTAAAGTGCCATACATGGGAATAAACAATTCAAACCTTACATAGGAAATTATGAGTTTTGTGGTGGTACTTCTCAATTAGAATGAAAGTTTGGGATTGTAATGCTGGTTCTAAGAAAGTAGCAGCTGTATTTTACAACAACTAAAAAAAATAGTCAAGTGCTAAGAGGATAGAAAACATGGTGATGTCACTGTGAAAGTCTGGATTTTATGTGGACTTACGTGTGCCCTTCTGATCCTCTTTATAGGAATGTTTTAGTACTGGAAAAGGTTCAGAGGAGGGGACAGCAGTAATGATCAAAGGTCTGAGAGTGATAGAAAGGGTACACAATTCTGAATAGCATGGAGGTGATGGTCAAGGCTGGGTTCACTTTCTCCTCCACTTGAAGAATGAAGGGTCATCCAGTGAAGCTACTGGGAACCAGGAAACAAAGAAAAGGAGGTGGCTCTTCATGCAGAGGGTCCACTGATCTGTGAAACTCTTTAGCAAAGGATGTTTTGGGTACGAGAAGTTTAACTGGTTGAAAGGAAGAGTGGCTCAGCACTTACATGGGTAGTTACTAAATAAGCAAATTCCAACAGACTCAGGAAACCCCCTGTGCCTAACATGGTCAGAGGTTTAGGAAAAATTAGGGAGAGGCATAATATTGCCCTGATCTTACTGTTTCCTGGGCAACTGCCTGTCACCATGGCTGGAGACCAAATACTGACTGGATGGACTTCAGGCCTGAGTCAGTTCAGCCATGCTTGTATTTGGGTAGCAGCAATCACTCACATGTGCTTAAGACTTCCTGGTTCTTATTTCAGATTGTGGTGGTTTAGTGTTGTGCTGGTTTGAAAGTAAAACCGGTGAGAGACTCCAAGTCAGAAAATACAATTTAATAGGAGGAATAAAAGTGAAACAGAATAAATGAAGATTATACAGCCTGACACCCTGTTAGTTAGGGTGGTGGTAGCAGTCCAGATGAAGCGGTCTTGTTGAAGCAGTGATCCCATAGAAAAAGTCTGGTAGCTCTGGTCCTCCAGGAGTCCAGCAGGCCTGTGCCCTCTGTGCTGTTCCAGATTATATCCAGGTGGAAATGCTTGGCTCCTCCCCCTGGATGGAGCATCTCACAATGGGCTGATATCATTCTATGAGTCATACAATGGGTCCTTGATTGCCCATTAACAGAGATAACACCCAGAGGGAGTTACCTGTGAGTCATGTGGCAAGGCATTGATGGCCCATTAACAGAAGATAGCCCAGAGGGAGGAGGCAAGGGAAAACACTGCCCCACCTAGTTTCAACAGCTCCTGAGGGTGGTGATAGAATACATACTTTGGGCACATCTTACATTGTAACCTAGGACAAGTGTTTACTATTATTTTATATATGACTAGGGGAACTCAAAAAGCAAAGCAGACTTACCTTAAAATTACAAAAGATAGTTTATTCACACACATAAAAAAAAAGGGAATAAGAAAAAAAAAGAAAATAAGCAAATGAAAAACCTTCAAAACATTCTCCCTTCTCCCCCACAAATATTCACTTTCTTACTTACAACATAAAAAGACAAAACCTGTAACTTCAGTCAGGGTTACCATTTAAAAATAATCTTCCATCCATTCCTTTAGGAAGAGTCTTTCTGCGTCTCATGGAGATTACACAGATCCTACCTATGGCTGCTGCCCAATCACTGCACATAGGTCATAAACTGATTATTGGGGTATTAAGAATGCCTCTTCTATCATCAAACTGCAAAATCTCCTTTTTCCCTGGGAGCAAAGGGCCTCACATCACTTCCAACTAGAGCCATGCATTCCCTCCCCCAAAACAGCATTTATATGTTAGAGGAAAAGAAGGTTCATTCTCCATAAATACAGAAATGCTACAGCCATATGGGTTACTCCTTCTCTCCAATAGTCTCTCTCCTCCTTCTCTGACTCCATTTCATCTATGTCTTTTTATGGTTCAATCACTTTGCCTTCACTTCGGGGAAAAGGGTCAGTGCTTTGAAAAGTTCATCTGCTGGCAGTGAAAGTTACACATGCCTGGGCCTGTGGTGATCACAAGGTCTCTCACACGGGAGCTGCGAAGAATTCCAGGCCATGTTGCTGGAGAGTCGGTGGATGTTTCCTTCTCCACCCCTTGATCTCATGGCACGGGCCGCTTCCCTGTGTGCCCGCAGCTGCCGGAGGCTCAAAGGAGGGAGGGGGGGGGAGAGAGAGACATCCCCCCCATCCCGGCCGGCCACAGCAGCAGCTGCCAGGGCTTTCCTTCCTCTCTCCCACTGCTCACCTGGCCGGGCACGCTGGCATGGCTGGGCTGCTCCCCCGTGGGGAGCGCGGCTCCCGGAGCCCAGCTGGACCTGGCCCAGCCGCCCAGGGGCAGCAAGGAGCAGGCCCAACTGGGGCACGCAGCAACCGTGGCACGGTGTTACCTCATGCAATCCCAGGGCAGAAAGAGAGTGAGGGTCTGGTTTTCTCCGGAGAGTTGTTTTTCCTGTCTCATCAATGGCTGAAACCAAACATCAATCGCCAAGGGCCGGTCCCCCGCCTGTAGGTGCTCCAAGGACCCTTCAAGGTCATATTACTCTTTTAACCCATGACAAGATACAGCACCAACATAATGGTGGTGAGTTTTTATCATTCATAATGATTTCACTTTCTTTTTAAGGCTCTGACAAATGGACACATCAAGAAAGGAGACTGTTCAAAGAGGCATTGTCCACCTACAGCAAAGATTTCATATTTGTACAGAAAATGGTACGGTTATTTCTGTTTTGTCAGTTGCTGGGTTTTCTGTGGGTTTTTTTTGTTTTTTGTTTTCCTTTTGCTCCATTCTGTTCCTCTTTATTTTCCCTCCAGTGCCAGACCAGCTGATAGCAGGCATAGAGGCAGCAGTGGTTACAGCAACACTGATAGGAGTGGTATATTCATTGGGTATACGTGTGCATTAGATACCAGTAAAAACCAGTTATAAATAAATAAAAGTTGCTTCTCTTGCGAAAGTTTTCCCACCTGGAATCCAAATCATGGCATTTTATGTGTGGGGCAAGTATGGTTTTCCATAATAGTCTTGGTCTTCTCTGGCAGTTTGTTGCAAAGTACCAGAGTCACTGGCATTGAGCCTGGTGCCAGAAAGGGTTGAAACCTGTTAATAAAGAGAACACATGTTTAGGCTTACTTTTCATGTTCCGCCACAAAGCAGAAAAAACAAGGTTATAAATCTCAGGGCACAATACCTTACTTGTTAGCTCAAATGTTGAAAAATAAGTGGGTTTATGTGAGTCAAGTCTTAATTCCTAGATTTCTCAGTGGTACTGTACAACTCAGCAACAAGAATACAATCTGAGTCATTTTCTGTCTGGAGTTTAGAGAATCCCAGAGAAATCTACTGAAGGTGAAAAGGTCAATGCAAATGTGACTGAAAAAAATTAAAAATAATTATTCTACAGAAGTATTCCTGTAGTCAAACTGTTTTTTTTTTTTTCCATTTGAATGTTTGAGGATTAAAGCCTTCCTCTTGCAGTACATTAAAATTGTGTTGAATGAAAGCAAAAAAATAAAACTGGACTATTTCTGCAATTCCTTAACTACAGGTTAAGTCTAAGACAGTTGCACAATGCGTGGAATACTACTATACTTGGAAGAAAATCTTGCGCTTGGGACGGAAACACAGAACGCGTTTAGAGAAGAAAAGAGATGAATGCTCGGTATGTCCAAAAGAAGATGAGGAAGTTTAACACTTGATAATTTTTGTTTGTCCTATTTTGAGGAGAAGGCTGAATTAGGTCACATAGGTATCTTCCAATAGAAATTATTCCATAACTCTGAATTACGTTCTGTATGATCATTTTGTGACCTCAGCTACACCAAGATTTGTGTGGCTGGACTGCAACTAGATAAAAGTGCATTATCTAGCTGTAGTCCAGGAAAACCTCTGTTAATTATGCCTGTGCCCATGTGTGCTCCTAAAGGCTGCTCTAACATTCCAGTACAAATACCACTTGGGATGTGTTGGTTTGTGGGTTGGGTTTTTTTCTTTGGTTGGTTGTTTTGGGATTTTGTTAAAGTAACTTGACTACAAGTACATGGTCTTTATGATGACAGGGGGACAGGACTATGCCAGGCATCTGTTGATCTTTGGAGCCATAACCCCTAATACATGTGGAGGCTGTCTTGAGCACTGCAGAGAAGCTTTATGTGCTATAGCTTATCCATTAAGGGGTGGTAACTCCAGTAAGACCAGAATTCCATTCAGGATGGGAAGAAATACTGATACTGGGAAGCACACTTGACTAAACTACATGCTGTTTCAGAACTCTGTATGTCCTACTATCCTGGTGTCTGTCTTTGACCATATTTGTAGTGTTCCTTAAATGCACTGTCTGTTTTAGACAAGTGGAGAAGAGGAAGTGTTAGAAGAAGATGAGGAGATCGAAGATGACAGAAAGGAAGAAAGAGAAATGCAGAAGTCACCTGACCCACCAACAATCTCTCTTGTTGGACCCATAGACCTACCTGCCGTTCAGGGTCTTTCACTGTCTTCATCCTCCTTCATCTGTGAAATGCCCAACTGTGGTGCTGTACGTGTGTTTGGTATAGTTAAGGGGAGGAGGGTGGTGGTGGTAGTCATATGTGTAAAATTAGTGAATTGTGATTTTGACTGCTTTTAATTACCACCCCACAAAATATAAGCAGTTTGATCTGTATAGAAAACTGAATTCTCATGTCCCAGTTAGAAATACTATGTGACAACAGCTCCAATTAGGTTACACAACTTTAATAATAGGATAGCTCACTTCTTTGTTTTATTGTGATTATCTTCAACTATAGTGGGATATTGCTGAAATCCAGTACTTCACCATTTGAGCGACTAGATGGTGCATATTAGATGTGTACGCTTGTTCTGTTGTGGTATACATTCAGCATCCTACTTTCTGCAGTTCCAGTGCTTTCTTGTGATTTCTCAAGGTTTATTTTTTTTCTCTGTGTGTTGTTCTTTTTTCCCCTTCCCTGCCACCCTGCTCCCTGCCAGGTGTTCAGTTCCCGACAGGCGCTGAATGGCCACGCTCGCATTCACGGAGGTACGAATCAGGTGACGAAAACACGCTGCACCATTCCTGGCACTAAGCAGAAATCTGGTACGCAGAGCGGATACTGCTCCATCAAGAGCTCCCCTGCCCACAGCACAACAAGCGGTGAGACCGACCCAACGACAATTTTTCCTTGCAAGGAGTGTGGCAAGTAAGTGGGGCTGTCTGCTGTACAGCATTTGCCTATTGAAATTCCAGATCAGCAGTGCTGTGAAAAAACTCTGTATTTTGCTCTGTCTTGAAAGAAGTTTTCCCCCTAGATGATGTATTCTCTTACCAAAACTGTCAGAGATAGGTTTGCATGACATTTTGGATGCCCCCTGAAGTATTTACTCCTATTTTCCACTTACCTGCTAGAATATTTACAATTTACATTGCAGCTTCCTGCTCATCACAAACTTGGGTGTGACAGTGGGCAACTTTTTCTGTGTTTCTGTGCTTGAGTTTGTCCATCCTAACATGGTATTCCTTCACTTTTTCCCTGTTGTGCAAGATGGTTGTGAAACTGATAGAGGGAAAATTAGCATGTACATAGATACTGAAGCAGGTGTGAGAGCTACAAACTACCTCTGGCAAAATCAGAGTAGGCCATTTTGATACCATCAGGATGTATAAATCTGGTAATATGTCCCTGAAATTCGCACCATGGCATTGCAGACTTCACTGACTTCTATTTCAGGACAAGGAAGCAAATGTACTGATAAGTTGTTGAGTCTTTTTTGGCTCATTACATCAAAACCAGTGCATTTCAATCTGGGTTTTTTTCCCCTTTAAAATTTAGGGTTTTCTTCAAAATCAAAAGCCGAAATGCTCATATGAAGACTCACAGACAACAAGAAGAACAGCAAAGGCAGAAGGCTCAGAAAGCTGCTGTGGCAGCAGAAATGGCAGCCACTATTGCAAGAACTACTGGGCCGGCTGGGCATAATTTGATCCCACTGGATCACATGAGTTTGGTCAAACATGTTGAAAATGTTGGTGACATTGATGACAATGTTGTTCCAGATCTGGGTGATGTCATGGAAGAGAATGAAGTAATGGATGCTGACCTTCTATTGGATGATGAAGATCCAGATCTACTGCAGGATGATGCTGAGTTGTAAATAAATTTGTTTGATAGACAGCTACTGAGCACACCCTGAATGGATCAATCAGGAAACTTGGACTGCTTGTTTATTCCCACTGATTGTAAACTACCTGTTGAAAATTATAATTCTTTTATCCAGGTCTAGGAAAAAAAAATCTGCTTTTTTTCCTTTTTTTAATTAATTTGTGTTTTGAGGGAAGAAATAAATAATTGGTACAAATATTCTTATAAGGTGTTTTTATCTGAGCTCATTTTGCTGATAACTTCCAAGGCCACTTATTACAGAAGTTCATGGTTCTGCTATCAATTCCTACCAGATGGCCCTGGTAGAATCTTTAGTCTTTAACTCTTCCAAGTTTCATTTTACCCCAATCACAAGAATAAATTTCATACACTTCTGATGAAACTTTTTTTTGCCTATATTGGATCATTTCCTTCTAGAGAGTAAATGTCATCTCTCTTAAAGATATGATTACATTATTTGTCTTTGTGCTGCCATTTCAAGCGAGATGGAGGAAAAAAATCTGGTTTAACTGTGAAAGAGTTAGTAATATTGCAGTTCATTTTCAGTTCTGTCTTGGTTACACAGGACATTTTAGACCTTCCATTTTAGCAAGGTTTTGATCTGCTGATTTTAAAATGACCTAATTTCAAGGATTGAAGAAGGAAAATGACTGTTCTGTGGTCACATCCTCTGATGGGAACACTGAATCAGGAACACTGCCTTGGTAATCAGATTGCACTGGAAATATTGTCCCATGACAATAAATCACACTGTGGAATAGCCATCTCGGTGGTTTTAGGGGCGTGTGTGCTTGAGCATCACTTGCTCTGTCACCAGGCAAACACAGGGAAGCATTCTTGCCATTGGTAAAGAGACTGATAGGCTTTCAGCACCTAGGTATAATGTGTTACACTTGTGCCATTTTCAGTCCTCTTTGTTACATCAAATTCAGCTGTTTATTTATTATAAACATGCTGCAAAGGTGAGTTGATGTTGCTGTTTAATGACCATTTCTTCCCCCTTAGGTTCAGCTCTACATGCTGGACACCCAACACAGTTTATATAAATTTAGATTTGGTTCTTTGATTAAGCAAGATATTGAAAGATTTGTACATTGCAGAATAAAACAATTAAGGAAGAAATGGAGATAGGTTGAGTGGACCTTTAATTACAGAATACAAATGCTGATTGCAGAGCTGTCACAGGCAGCAACACTGATTTTCTTGTGAATTTTGCACAGTAGAGGAGTATTGTTAACTTTATAAAATATTTTAGAATACTTATTTCAGATCTTCCAGGCTTCAGGTTTGTTGGGGATTTTTTTATGGGTTGGGGTTTATTTTATTGTTCTTTTTGCCATATTCTTAATATCTTCACCAGAATCTGAGGGATGGTGGGTCTTATTTTCTACTTGTTATCCTTGTTTAACTATGCAAAATGAGCGTAAATCACAGCACTTTTATACGAATCACCAGACACACAAGTTCAGAACCAGTGGGACACACTGACAGAGAGGTGCCTTCTCTGTCAAAGCCAAATATGTGAAGCCAAATGACCTCAAGTTTCTACTTAAGGTTGAATGTTCTGATACTAAAGAACAACCCTTCAGGAGAATGGAAATAACTTCTCTGTTTCCAGTTAGTGAAGTTCCTGTATATGTGGTTGTTAAAGTGTTTTGGGGGGTTTTTCCAGAGGTTTTTGCAGTAGGATTTGACCAGTGGATGGAATTTCACTCCTCTCACCTAAGAGGCGAAGTTTTCAGTCATTGTACCCCTGAACTTCAGGAGATCAGGCAGCAGCAGCCTTTTGTTTCCCAACCTGCCACTCAGCACATTCCCCAGCAGTTCCTGTCCATGCTGTGACGTTTTATTTTGCAGGGTCCATATGCAACCCAGGTTCAGCAGACTGGGTGCTCAGCTGTGTACCACCAGCAAGACCCACTGAGAAAAAAATCACATAGATAGTGCAAGTCTTCGTGGTTTGCAAAGTGGAGGCTTTTGTCAGCATTAAAACGTGTTTGCTTTCAGGAGCCTCTCTTAGAAACAGCCCAGATGAGTCTACTCTCCTTCTCCCAAGCTTGTATAATTTTTAACTTTAAAGGATCTTTGTGATAAAGGCTCTACACTGGAAAATGGACAGGTTTTCAGGTTCCTGGTGGTTAAAACAAAATGTGTATAAGCAAAATGATGACTGAAATCAGAGTTCTGCTTGAAGAACTGAGTGAAATACAGTAGAAATTTAGGGGCTTGATTCTGAAGAGCAGCTCTGTACTAAAGAATCTACAGTGGCACTTTTTTAGTAACAATTGGACAGGACCTGTGCTAAACTTAGTATCTATAAATACATATGCATACATATATGCCTGGCTAAGTAACATTAATTGGGTGCTGTTTTATTGTACAGCCAAGAATATAATAGAACAACGATAACCAAAGAAGTTATTCATAAGGGAAAAAAAAATGCGCATTTCCTAAGCAGTACATGATTTAGGCCTCAAACGTTGAGTTTGTCATTATTAAGTGTTGCACTGGCTGATGTTAAATGTGCTGTTCTGCCTATTTGTACATGAGTTGAACATAGTTTTGTTTCAGAAAACTTTTTTCTTGCTGATGGTTGATGATGGAAAACTGTTCAATATTGGATCTAGTCCTCTTTGATAAAACCTGTACATAGAGAAAACATATTTTATGAGAAAAATCTTATTTTCAATATTTAACTGTTATTTTATTAGAAGATGGTTGTGTAAATATTTTAGGCGTTCTAGTGTAAAAAGCAGACTGTAATTTTAGGTGGCAGAGGAAGTAACAAAATAAAAAAAAATATACATTTGATAGAGCTTGTGATCTATGCTGGTTTCAGGTTCCCGTTGTTAACATTTGACTTGCACACAGCTTAATTTCAGATTAATCTCACTCTACACTACCTACCTGGTTGTGTGTATTTAAGGATGATTTAGTTGCATAAATTAGTGCTTGTTTATTTCCCCACCTCCTTTAAAGATGTGGTACCGATCAGAAGCTGTGTTGTATTATTAACCGCTATTTGTATGCGTAAAAGGAAAGAGGTTTATGTGCCATGCCCAGTCATTTTTGTATTTCGATAAAATACACTCGGACGGGTTTTGCTCTAACGGGCTTGTATCCCTTTCCAAAATATTTTTAAGAGCGGGGAGAAGGTTGAAAACTAGGGTTCATGTAATTGGGTGGTTGTTTTTTGGTTTTTTTTTTTTTTTTTTTTTGGTTTGTTTTTTGTTTTTTTTCCCAAAGGATTCCTAGAGAACAGGACGGGGACCGGTTGTGAGGGGATCGGCGGCCGCCACTGGGGGGAAGTGGCTGAAGGGGAGCCGCTGCTTCGCCGATGCAGCCCTGAGGCAGCGCTCGGGAGAGGCGGGAACCGGGCTGGGGAGCCGAGTTGGGGGCCTATACAGCTCCTGCGGCGCCGTGCGAGTCCCCAGCTCGCCTCCGCAGCCCCGAGCGCTGCCCCGCGGCCGGAGCCTCCCCAGCGGGGGAAGGAGGTGCGGCACGCGTCGCTCCTCTCCTTCCGGGTGATGCAGAGCGGGCCGGGCGGAGCCAAGATGGCGGCGGCGTGGCTGTGTCGGCGGTTCTGTCAGGTGCGGTGTGTGGCGGGAGAAGGGACGCCGTAGCCACCTTCTCCTCGGCCTTTTCCTCCTCTGCCTTTTCCTCGGCGTCTTCATTCCTGAGGGGAGTGGGAAAAGGGGACGTGGCAAATGTTACCCGGGCTCCGGGAGGGTTGGTGCTGTACAGCGTGGGACTGCGTCTCTGCACGCCATCATCGCCTGGCGGGTCCTCAGAACTCTTCCCTGCAGTTCTGTCGTTTTCCCGCAGTTAGTCCGGGTGGAAGAAGTAATGAAGAATAGGTGACTTGGATTTGGAGGCCGTGTGCTAGGCGAGTTTCTAGTCTTAAAAGTTTCAAAACTTGGAAGTTACAATATAAAATAATAGGAAAGGATTTTGCACTGACGTTTGCTAGTTTTTTGTTAAAAACTGATTGTTTTCTCTCATTTTGAGAAAATTGGATTTTCTGAAGCCTTAAACTCTTCAGTGTATGCAGTGTGTTCTGGACTTGCTTTTCATGCGTCTGGCTTCCCCTGACACTTCAGAGGCTGTCAGCCAAACAAAATTAAGGCTATTCTGCACTAGGAGAGGGGTAATTATCTTTTGTGCAAAGTCTTGGTTCTGTTATGTTACAGTCATTGAGTGTCATTTCCACCTTCTATAATGGCCATTAGCAAGAGCACATTATTAAACCAGACAGTGAAGCTGTTTACAAATCCTGCCCACTGAATGCGGTATCTACCACCTGAGGTATTCAGTGTATCATTTTGTCAAAATTTGCATAGACCACCTTTAATTTAATGTTACAAAAACTTTTGCCTTGATGTATATCTGCTTAATTAGTAAAAAAGGTAGATGGCATGTGGTAGGAATTACACGCACAATCATAGAATATTGGAAAAGGCTGCAGACCTTAGTGTGTGGAATAGAGCTCTACTGCTTCATCAGGTTTTTATTTATTCATTTTAATTGCATGAAGACTGATATTTTTATACCTAAAACCACATAGCACAGTACACTATGAGTGCATATATCTCTTTGCATGGAAATAATAAACCCTTATTACCAAGTCAAGCAGTTATAAGTGAAAGAATACATAGGATAGACTGCATATGCACACACATAAAAAAACCCAAAACAGATTAAAAATTCAGTTATGATTACAGTTAATAGCTTTATATTTCTCATCTGGGGTCAGATTCTGTGTCATGTACTTGCACAAACAGCTTAAGCCCTGTACTGAATAGTCTTTTATGCTCATGAGTGTGCTTCCTGAAGTGGTGTCAGGTGATTGTTACTGTACTTCATGTTGGCATTGATTGGAAGGAAGGCAGCATTCTGACTTAAGGGAGAGAGAATTGAGGTACAAATGTCAACATAATTTTGTCATAGAATCATTGGCCCTGTTTGGAAGGGACCTTAATGACCATCTATTTCCAACCTCTGCCATGGGCAGGGGCACCTTCTGCTAGATCAGGTTGCTCAAAACCCCATCCAACCTGGCCTTGAACATTCCCACGGTTGGGGCATCCACAGCTTCTGTGGACAACCTGTTCTGGTGCCTCACTACCCTCACAGTCAAGAATTATTTTCTTATAGCTAATCTAGCCCTACCCTCTTTCAGTTTGAAGCCATTCACCCCTGTCCTGTCATTATGTGCTCTTGTCCGTCTATTTTATTAGATGTCATTAGACAATTACTGTCTAATAACTACTTTAGGTATTGAGGCTCAGGTAGTTCCTAAAATAAACTTTGAAACTTTCTGAGTGATTATCAACTACAGTGACAAATATTCAGTGCTCCTAAAATTGCCTATTTTGTTATGCACTTAAAGAATGTATCAGTAGTGCCTCTGTGAATATCTGAATTTGAAAGGATTGCTTAAGGGGAGGCATTTGTGCTATAGTCAGCTTTGTAAACAGAAATCTCCCCTGCCTCTTCCTGTAGCCATCTTCTTTATTGGAAGCAGCATTTGTGGGATAAATTGCGACTGAGGCAGAATTACTTCAGAAAACAGCTTTGCTCACTGCTGATGTAAAATGAATGTGTGATGCATTCTGGAAAAGGTTAGGGACCTAGTAGCATCACATAGACACTTATGCACATCCATGGGCAAGTGTGATTAAGTAAGATTACTTGAAAAACTGTAAAGTCTGGCTGTTTCCTAACGATTTGATTAGACAGTCACCTGTAGAACTCTTGGGTGGGGTATCTGTCCTCTCCCAAAGCTATGACTCCAGCACATGGCAAAAAAGAGCATCAAGGGGCAAGATAAGTAAGTAATTTGGCTTCAGTGTTCTGCTGCAGCCCTGAAGTTGTGTTAAGCAATAGTTCCTTTCCACGCCCCTCCCGCAAATAGTCTATAACTTTGCCAAATTAAGAATTAGAGGAAGGAAGCTAGAAGCCACATAGTGTTCAAAAGGGAACAATTATTCTAGTATGAAAGATAGTAATGTTACATGACTAACAACTGTATTCCTTTTCTAACACAGAAAATCATGTTATCTTTTAAACATGGTTCATTTACTTGTTAGAAGTATTTCTATTTAAATGTTCTCTTCAGAAGAGTAAGTGTTCAAAATCACAAGGAACTTTTTTTTGAAAAAACAGTCAATTTCCTGTTAAATCCACAGACTAAATTTTTGCATTTATAGGATACTGTTTTCAATTGCTTTTTAAAGTCATACTTAGGCTTGTCACTTGACAAAACTTATATATATTGTACCATGAAAGTAAAACTAAAGAGAAAATATTATCCTATATAGCAATGGCAGCCAATGCCACAAAAATATTTTTTTCTTTTAAAAATATGCTTTGTGATTACTATTCAGGAGGCTCAGTAGTAAGTGCATACTGTTACTGTGCCCTTAATGTGCTTCTTTTTTTAGGTGCTATTGTATACTGAAATACATTTCCATGTTCCTGTTTTCCTGTGTTTGCCAGTGGAGCAAACTTCCTAATTTGTCAAAACAATGCCTAGGAATGTGCTGTGCTTTGGTGTGCAAAAAAGTAATCTT
Organism: Aegithalos caudatus; assembly: GCA_013389925.1. Taxonomy (NCBI): domain Eukaryota; kingdom Metazoa; phylum Chordata; class Aves; order Passeriformes; family Aegithalidae; genus Aegithalos; species Aegithalos caudatus. The sequence goes on along the minus strand of WEIU01004915.1, from coordinate 94,149 downwards.
TAATAAACCTGTACTAACTGGCTGCTTTCTGGTTTGGGGAAAAGCCCCACAACATAACCTATCTGTTTTATACAGGGATCAGCTTTTCCTGTCAGTTATGCAAGCAGAATTATGCAAAAGCAATATTTTTTTCCGTAAGTGTAACAGCCCCTCCTCCTTCCTCTGCTCCTCCCTACTCCCTGAAAAAATAAAATCCAACTTTAACAACTTATTTTATGGTTTCCCCATGACTGGATTTCTAGGAGCTCCAACTTGATGGGAGCACAGCTGACTGGATCCCATGATGATACCCAGGAGCCTAAGACTAACCCTTTGGTGAGTGTTCTGTAACACAGTATTTTGTATATTATATTAGTAATAAAGAGGACATCCAGAAAAACTTGAATACTTTTCTTGCAGCTTTTTGAAGGTCTGTCTTAGTGATGTCAAATTTGTCATAGAGAAAGAAATAATTTAGATTGTTGGTATTTGAGATCTTCTGGTTTGGGTTTGTTTTTTTTTCCAACAAGAAAAACTGTAGCTCACAGTTGTCTCTCAGTAACTTTCCCCTTTTCTATGTAACTGTAACTATGAAATACCAACTTTTTGGCCATATTCAGTTCAATGCCTGCAGCAACAGCTTTTTGACAGGGGCTTCAGAAACATCTGACAGGCAGTTTTAGATCTACAGTGCTGATCCAGCCTTCCTGCTGTGGCTGGTACATGCTGGATTTCATGTGCTAAACTGCCTAGGAGTGAACATCTGGGAAAAATCAGCACTTCTGCACTCTTTAAAGCTCTTCAGTTGATCAGCAAGCGCAGACCATCAGAAACTGAAGTTCTAACTGAAAGTCATAAACTTGCACTTGTACAAGCATGAAGGATAATACACTTGGGAAAGACTACTGTGTTTAAAGTAGTCTTAGTAAAGTGAGAATTCTGGTTGCTGTCCATAATGTTCTATTTAATTGCCATACCCAAGCAAACTCTCAGGTGTTTGCACACTGTTGTATAAAACACAAATATTGCTCCAGACTTGCTTCAACAATGGGTTTTGTTCTTGCCATTGTTAGTGTTGTCCTCCTTATATCTATCTGGCATTCCTATTTTGGATGAAGAAATTTTGCCTAAATGTTCTGAAGTTAGTGATCTCTTCACACTTTACCTTTCCTGGTAGAGTGAGATCTGTCAGTCAAGCTAATACAGTCAGACTCTGTTAGATAAACTAAAATAAGCAGCTCAACAGGTTGTGGGGTGTTTTTGATCTTTTACAAATGGGACATGCAGGCTAAGGAAATACGCAGTGCATGCCTTAACTAAGGAGAACATGGTGTGGTAACTCTTGTCCTTTCTTCAAAATGCAGGTATCTATTTCAGATGAGCCAGAAACACTGTACAAGAGATTGTCCATTTTAGTTAAAGGCCACGATAAAGCTGTGTTGGACAGCTACGAATATTTTGCTGTGCTTGCAGCTAAAGAACTTGGCATCTCTGTTGAAAAAGTGTAAGTAACTGATCTACAGAGTGATGTGGAGTGAGATGCTTCTTCAGGCATCTACTGTAATTCAGGTCCTCTGCTTAGAAGTACTATTGTTTTTTTTAAGAAATGGCTATAATCTGACATTTTTTTTCTCAGATTATAGACCTAACACTTCTTTGATGGCAGAACGGTGATAAGAAAGCAGCAGCAGTTCTGCACTCAGCACTGCCATAGTGGAAGTACATTTATCTACATGAAGGATACTGACAGTACTTTCAGTACATCTGTCAGTGCTGTAGCTTCCCTGACCCAATGCTGGTTAGTACCTGAGTGTTAACCATGCCTGTGTGAGTTAATAACAAACTCTGCCAGTGTTTCATATTTCCTTATAGATCTTCTAAATGTCAAGAACAGATTTCAGCATAGTCTTTCAGATAAAATTGTATTATCATCCTTTGTATAACATGAACATCTCTTTTTCTTCTTTGCTCAGAGATAAACCCCCAAAGACAATAGAACGATTTACACTTCTCAAATCTGTACACATTTACAAGAAGCACAGAGTTCAGTACGAAATGAGAACACAGTACATGTGTTTAGAGGTAAGAAAGAATGAAACAAAATTGTTCTAAGTGCACAACTCAAAGGTAGTGCTACATGCTAATGCATAAATGAAAATGCTGTGGAGGAGAATGCAGGAGAATATTGGAAAACAGGTGACCTAGTTACATAAAACTCAATGCGAGTTATTCTGAATGCACAGCCTACATCATTTTTGGACCAAAAAGTTTATTTTGACCATCATCTTAACAGCTGAAAGAATGAAAGAGTGAAAAAAAAGTAAGGTAGAATTGAGGGTTACCTTTATGTGTGTTATGCTCTTGGTTTTCAAAAATCATTGGGATGAGAGTTTCCTCAAGAAAGGAAGAAGATGTGGCTAAATCATGGGCATTGCCAGTCACTAAGGGTTCTGTTTGCTGTGAATTGGTTTGGTGTTTTTGAGCAGATAGTCTTTTGTCCTATGCAGCATCACATGGCAAACTAAAACTGCGTGTAGGAAATAGAAGAAAAGAAGCACAGACAAACCACCAGCTCTGTGGCAAATAACACAGACATCTGTATGGTTTAGAATGCAGCTGTGGTTGACTTTCTTGGAAGAAAGATTTACTGCCAGCATTTTGTGGCTCCTGGGTATTTTACTGTATATTTGCACAGTGCTTAGCAAAATGAGACTTTAAGTCCCTTGTCATGAATGCAGTACAAGTAGCTGCCTGCAGACCATAAGCACACTTTTTGTCTTCCAGGAAAACCTAAAAGATCAGTAATTCAGTGGAATCAGGAGAAACTAAAAAATCAGTATTTCAGTGGAGCTCTGGAGTTGCAAGATTTATAATGGCTTTGAACCTCAGGAGTATAGAAAAGCTGGTGATTCTTGCATATTCTGTAGTTAATTTTATCTGATACCTGCAGTGTTAAGGTCCACCACTTCCATCATAATCAGTGCCTGTGCTCCCAGGCAGCATGCGCAGTTCTGCAGAGTGAAGTGATACTTTATACTTGCTTGAGGGTTGAGTATATATGAACTGCTTCTGTTCAGAAAACTATGGAAGCTGGCTTCCTGTAAGATGTTTGGTCCCATAGCAAGGGCTAAAGAAGCTAGGGATTTTTTTTTTAATTCTCTTTGAAATATTAATAGGAGTTAATAAAAAAATTTCTTCCTGTTTCAGTTAAAATACGTAACAGGCAGTACTGCTGCAGTTTACTTGGAGTATGTGCAACGAAACTTACCTGAAGGGGTTGCCATGGAAGTGCAAAAGGTCAGTTTCCACCCCACATTATTAACTGTTACGAGTCCTGATGCAGGTACCAGTAACTACTGAAGTCTTTAGAAAGTCAGCCGAGAAAATGGGTGTGGTTTGATAGGAAAATTTTCCCAAGTATTACATGGTAAAGAGGCTATATTGCTTGGAAGTGCCACTAGATGGCATTTTAAATCTGATTCATGTCTCAAACCAGAATAAATAAAGCAGTTGGATGTTAGCTGACTGGTACAGTAAATGGTTGTTTTTCTCTCCTTTTAGACTAAGATAGAGAAAATACCAGAACACATTCAGAAACCTGTTTGGGATACACTACCTCAAGTAGAAGAAACTGAAGTAAAGTCGTGAACTGGTACTTGGCTCCATTAGTACTGAAATTCATTGCTCCTATCAACCTTACTGAGACAGTCCATTGTTAATTAAAGGTTCTCTTAAAAATAAATTATATAAACTGTTGTTTCGTCAAGTTATTCGTGTTCACAACTCCCGTACATATAGACTGAACTGGTATAAAGTGAGGAATTTTCTTCTGTGATCAGTGACTATCGTCATTTATAAGTTTGTAAAAAGGTAAAGTTGTTTTTTTTTTACTTATATATGTAAAAGTATATGTGTATATATACATAAATATAAATTCACCATCTCCTATTGTTACTAGATGGCTTCTGAATGCTGAAATACTTGAAAATCCACTTCATGTTTGTGTAATATTATGGATGTCAGACTGTTATCAATTTATCAATTTTGGATAAACTAGTTTGTTGGATAAACTATTTCCCATCTTTTCTCCTACTTATACCATGTTTCTCCACTTGCTTCCTGACACCTTTCTTAGCAAGTGCCTACAGCAACTCTCCAACCATTGCTTTAGGTTTTGTCTCAAGTAATCTTCCTCCCAGCTGACCAACTCCTCTGATTTTCAATCAGAAAATTTGTAGTTGCAATAATAACCCAATGCTTCATATCAGTTACAGACATTGGAGATTGAGCATGCTCTATTGTGTTCTTAGGAGTCAGACATACAAAGTTTAAGTGATCCCTGTCTGAAGTGCCCACTTTAGCATCCATATAGCAAAATTGTCAGGATCAGCAATTTCATTCTCCTAAACAAAGGCATTGTATGCCAAACGGGATGTTCCATGCATCACAGCAGAGCTGTGTGCTTCACGGGAATGTGCATCACACTCCTGCCTTGCTAGAATTCCAGTCTGAATATGAAAGGAGGGATGTATGGAAAGGGAAGACATGAACTCCTTTCCTACCTTTCTCATTGCCACAAGCCACTGTTGTAGCTTACCCATCTTTCTTTTCATTATATCAACAGAACTGCATACAATATTAAAAAAAAGCATTAAGCTTTATAAGCTATATATGACAGTCCATTGTGTAATTTTTACTGCCTAAGTAACTTAGGGCAGAGTGATCTGAAGTTTTAGCTCTCCATTCATGAATTTGGATAGAAAGGGTGTGATCAACACAGTTGTTCCAATTAAAAACATACACTAAAATGAAAAAAGTCCCACAAGGGGAAGGGCAAAACCAAAGGTAGAAAAGTGGGTATGAAGAAAAGCATGAAAGGGAGTTGCTGCAAGACAAAAGAGTGAAGGCAATAAGCCAGCAGGGAGAAATCTGTCCTGTTCAGATTAGTAGAGTTCTCTAAAATAAAGGATGTGGGTTTTATAAGCCATCTGTCTCTGGAACATTGTGCAGATAAAAGTGCTGGAAATACACAGGTAGCAGCAGCAGACTTCTGCTGACAGGCTTTAGCTGCAGTTGCTGACAGAATGGGGTCAGCAGAACAGGTTTCAAATAATGGAAGCTTTTCTCCTTCCTTTTCTTTCCATTATTAGTCCTGGAATCAGAGATGCTGGTGCATAAGAAATCTGTAAAAAGAACATTGCTGGTGACATTACCATGTTAGCAACTAGGAGCTCGAGGGTGATTTTACAAGTTCATTTTAAAAATTTGGTTTAAAATTTTCAAGCGGAGAGATCTTAATTTAAGAAAGAGGTTTTTATATAACAGTGATTACACATTCACTGGTCTATGGGATATCAGCATCAGTGCTGCTTTCCTGCCCGTGCCTCACCACAGAGAGGCTGAGGTGTTCATTTCCTGGGAAACACATCTAACATGCACACAAATGGCACCACAACGTTTTAAGAAGTTTAATCCTAAACACCAAATACTGCCCAAGTAGGATCCTTCTCACACAAGGAGGAGGGAGGAAGGAGCTGAGCAAAAAGAGGGAAACAATCCCAGGAATATCATTGATTTCAATGGCTAAACTGAAGTTGGGATGGAGAAAGGAGGTGAGAGTAGACTTCAAGCTACAGGACCAAATCTAAGCTGCTAGGAAAGCTTTCCCATTCTAGTGAAAAGAAGTGTGAATAAGTGGCTACAGAAGCAAGTGCTGGTATTCAGAACATGACAAAATAATGAGATTCATGCATTTTTAATTCATAAGGCAATATTTTTTAATATTTTGAGCAGACTGAAACTCCAAAAAGTAGTGTGAAATATCACCATAGCCAGAATTTTGGAAAGAATGTACAAACAACAGTGGAGTCTGAGCTACAGGTTACTGTCACACAGGCCCAATAATTTTCCCTTTTTAACACACAACAGTGCAATCCCCAAAGAGTTCCAGAGCTCTCCTGATTCAGCTCTGAACAGACTTCTGCTCTTCCTGCTCTCTCCCAATGCCAAAATGTAAGTCAACAAGAAACAATTTTGCAACTTAAAAATATACTGCCTTTTTCACATTCCTGACAGAAGTGGGATTGATTGGCAGTATTTTTCCTCTTACAGGCTGCCAACTTCACCAAAAACCCTAGTAGCTGGAAATCGTTTATTTTAGTGTTGTTACATAACGTTGGCTTTGACAGAACCTGCCAAGGGAATTTCTGCTGCTGGGCACAGCCAACTGCTGCTGCTGTGTGTGCTGCAGGATACTGGGTAAAGCAGGTGGGTAGAATGGTTTGGATTAAGACAATTACTCAAGCCAGTGGGATTTATTGAAGGGCCAGACCGTGGGATCAACAACATGTAGGAGTAACTCCTGGAGGCTTCTGTGTAACTGAAGTGCAGTTAATGTGCTTGCTCCAGTCAAATCTATGGGTGCCCTCAGGTCAAGATAGTCAAGAAGCTACAATCTGAATGCTAAACTTGACAACTGGAAAAACTCTAAAACTCATAGGCAGAGTTTTAAAGTAGGTATGTAGTTTATTCAGCGCTGGGCTTGATGCGGGATAGCTCCCAAAAGCATGCACACCCCCTTGCTCACGTGACCATGTTTTCTTTTAACCTTTAGAGTGTTACATGTATATTCAACCCTTGCACCCCCCCTCGGCTTCTATGCTAATCGTCTAATCAGTCCTTTGTGCCTGTGCAGTTGTCTCTGGTGGTCTTCTCGGGGATCTTCAGGGATGAAGAAAATAGTCTTCCTCAGAGATGAACTGCTGACCCCTGTTGCCTTGTGCATGCTCACTGATCCCCAGGTCATAGTCCAAGCTATGAAACCAGTCTTATCAGGTCCTGGGGTCCTGAGGAGCCTGGTTATCTCAGCATTTCTGATGATCCTGTATTCTTGTCTCCTGTTTGGTAAGACATCCCTATTCTAACACACACAGTCCTGCCTCTTCTCTCCCTAGGCAACTAACACAGTACAAAGAGCAGCAAGTCTTAAGCAATACACATAATTTGAATGTCTATTCTTAATAAATATTTTCTATTTTCTATGTTTAATATCCTCTAGTTTCCAATCTCATGTTTCAAACTCTTTTTCCTGAAAACATTCCATGCCTCCATCCTATTTGGAATTACATTGCTTTCACTTAGTTTTTGTAATCCCAGAGACAAACTAAAACCTGTCGTGTGTGCTTTGCACATTACACCATTTATAGCACCACGTTACTAAAGATTAGAGGAGTTTCAGCTAGGTCATACAAAAACACGGGCATAAAAAGAATATTAATAACTTTATTGCAAAGTACTGAAAATGAATTTACTTGACACAATTTATGGTTGTTTGTGAAAAACTATTTGTCTCCGTACACAGTAAAGAACGCTTAAGCAAGGCTCAGTAAGATTCAACAGTGACATGTTAGAAGAGGCAGAATTTAGTAAGGTTGCATTTGGAGCTTTTGATTGCACCTTTTATAATAAGGCTCTTTGGACATTAAGGGCTTGTGTTGCGTCTCTTCCTCTATCCTGACTGTATAGATTGTCCCAGAAAATGTGTAGCTTTTAGGAAAGCACTGCAGATCATGGGTCGGTTGGAGAAGGTGCTGTAGCTCCAGCAGCGCCTAATGCGCTCCGTCAGGCCGAGAGCAGCGACAGGCTGCGGCCTGGCGGTGCCCGCCCCGCTGCTCGCCGGCCCCACCGCGGCTCCGGCAGCGGAAACGCGTCACGGCCCGCACCAAGCTCGGGATTGTTGGGCCGCAGCTTCGGGACGCGGTTGAATTTGGACACAGTCTGGGACAAGTGTTCCGTGCAAG